>BGPR01023904.1:0-23788 GCA_013235015.1 Araneus ventricosus | reverse complement strand
TGGTTAGAAAAAATGTTTCGAAAAAACAGAACAACAATGGATTATCTTAACATAAGGACAAAAAAAAAAAATGCAAGTGCTTAGTAATTTTCTAAGTGACTTGGAGAAACCAAACAAGTGAATTATAATTTTTTCATAAAGTTTATATTCTATACAAGTCCTCATGCTTTATTTCAAAACTTTTGTTAAACTATCGATAAAAATGGAAGAAACCTAAATTTCCTTCAATATCTCATGAACAGCCTTGGCAAATGTAGTTTTGTTCTTTCACACGGATGAGGGACAACTTAGATTTCAACCCATCAGATCCTGTTTCCAAATGCAATGGCTTTTTTTCGACAAGATTGTGAGAAACGAAATTTACGATTTGGAAATGTAGGCCGAATCTTTTCTTTCCTTCTTTTGTTTCCAACTCTTGTTCTTCAAATTGTTTTCGAGTTGTCCTACACAACGAGCGGTCTGTACCGCGTCCGGCTGGCTGTCTGGAGAACTGATATTTACGAGTGCGAGAACAACTTCTGCTGACAGCCGAACATATTTTATGGCGCTCAGGTATTTTGAGATGAACAAAGCACTTACTTTTTACCTTAAACTATTTAGGTCTTGTTAAGTACAATAGGTTTCGAAATTGCGCAACTGAAGGTTAATTGTTTTCTGTCTGAGGAAACGTTTGTAACATAGTTGCTCGAATTTCGATAACACGAAATGCCTTTCAGTAGCGTTCTCTGTCTAAAGACGCTAGATGCTTAACAGCTGACTCCCAGGGTCGGATTACTTAATAGGCAAAGTAGGCAACTGCCTATGGACCCCACAACTTTTGGGGGCCCCGAGATGTTATTTTCAGGGTAATCTAATTTTGTACCTACGTCTGATTTACAGGGTCCATGTACTCAAGCATATTCAAATTAAAATTAAGTATTGCTTAAATTTCAGAACATTATTTTTAGAATTTTTTCCATGTTTTAAAATTTGTTTACAGATCAATGTGGTCCAAATTTTTTCGCAGTGGGCTGACTAATTCACAAGTCAACAGATTTAGAAATCTTTGTATTACAATATTAAGATTCTGTCAAAAATGTTTTGTAAATTTTTAAATGTTAAATTTATGTTTAATATAACTATTAAATTTAAATTTTCTATACGCGATATAAATTTTTAATTTTTTTATAATAAAGCCACCTCTGTTGGTGGTGATCCGCAATTTAAATATTTTTTTTATTTCAGTTTGTTATTATATGTGTTACTTAAAAACTTGCATGTATAGAGATTAATTAAAATCAATAAAAACTATCTTGTTTTGGAATTTGAGGAGGGGAAAGGGGCCCCCCGAAACTAACATTTCCTAAGGGCCCTTGCAGGGCTTAAATACGGCTCTGCTGACTTCTTATCGCAAGTTTATTTCAGCAGTTATTAATCCTTCTAATAAAAGATAAATCTTTTCATTAAAACGGAATTTCGAAATTTTTTTAACACTAGAAAAACCTCAATAAACAGAGATATCACCAAACTATTCCACAGCATTTTAACTCTGAACTGCAGGGTTGCTTTTATTTTTTATCCGGATGTACAAATGAATAAAAATTAGCGTATAGAACTCAATAAAGGTAGCTTTAAAAATTAATTTAGAACTTTGTCTTTTAATTGAAAACTGTTAATTTAAAAATTGTAATTCTCTAATAAAAAATGAGAATTTCAATGAAAACTCGCCTATTTCTGGTCAAATATGTAATTAGTAGATTGTCTTATTAATTAATTATCCAGTTATTCAAATTCAATTTTAATCAGCGGAAGTATTCTGCCTTCAATTTAATTACATAGTCTTGCACGTTATGTATTTTGAACTTCTTCCCGCTGATCGATTGGATCGAAATTATCATTTATTCACTTTTATTTTAGCCATACCTCTCTCCCCTCCAGCGTCTCGGATAGAAATTCAGAAAATTTGGCCACTTTACTTGAACTCTTCCACTTGCGATTTCTTTTCAACTCTAAGAAGGAAATTCCGCCACCCCAAAAGTATGCAGTTGAAAAATAAAGCAGGTTTATTGATTGCAGATAAGCATAAAGAAATTAACCATTTATAAGGCCGTGGTAAGTATACTTACCACCAAATTCATCAATTTTCAAATGCATTTTTTAAGGTTGGCGTAAATTCTCACCTAATTTTTCGATGAACCAAAAAATCTGGATGTTCCAATTTCTTATCTCAAACCATAAGTGTCTTGGCTTGGTAATCAATTATTAATTAATAAAATTAATTAACAACAAAATAATGTCACCCAATAAGCTAAATGAATTACTTTTCTTAAATTAATTTCAATCCCAAAGTTATTTTATTATACTACCAACTGCAAAAAATGGCCCTTTAAAGGGTTAAATTAAAGTTAAATATATTAAGGAACATTTTAAAGAAATCTTCCAAGTGAAGTAGTTGCCTTCTAATTTTTCAGAATTTGAGGTTTGTCAGAAACACTCGTCAGCAGTGTTTCCTTTACCCAAATTCATGTGTTCACAACTGCTGGGAGTCAAGACTCTTAATCTCAACAGCCTTGACCTATTCTGTTCTGACGTTATAAGCAGGCTCACAGTTCAGTTTAATTTTATTAACGTCCCTTTTTGAAGTAGTACGAGGGCTATTTTGGGACGGACCTCGTGATTTTGAACCGCGGTCCGATGATGAGGACGACACCTGAGCTGGCATCCCCTCTCCAAACTTTCACGCCACACCAACGGGAGGTTCTTTGGCCACTAAGTATGATTTAACGTGCTAAAGGCCCCATACACGGCGGATCTTCAGTGGAATCGGGTTTCGAACCTCGTACCCTCAAATCGAGACCTTACCACTAGGCCAGCAGGCTTACAGTAGGTGCAGTTTGGAGAAATTTCTTTGGCTACGTTTCAAGCCACAAGTCTTTGAAATAAATTGAGAATATTTTGGCTTTGAATTTAAAATTTATTTAAACAATTATAAAATTGTAAACCTCAAAAATATGTTAAAAAGAGCTGAGTTTTTAAACTTAAATTTATAAATTTTTAACATTTAGTGTACGGAATTTCTTCGTGAATCAATGATGGTTTACCCACTTCCCACTTTAATTTTAAAATTCTCCCATCACTACAAGCTTTTCCACACAAGTACCCCCCCCCCTTTCACGGGAAAAGAAAATAAACGAGATGCTCTTAACGCTTTCAGCTTTAACTGTGACATTGTAGATCAGCATTAGTTTTATCGAACAATGGATTTCATCTTCACTTTCATGGTCATGCAATAATTTCGTTTAATTTTTTGCTTCGGAATCATTGATCGGCATAAAAATTTTGACAATGCTGACGATTTCTGTGGGCATAGCAACCAACTGAATCAATTTCATTGTCATGCTTCCATAGTTCATCTAAGTTCGATGTCCCAGAAACTACTGTTTCAATGGGTGTAGTTCTTATGATGATTCTTTTGTTGGATTGCAACAGACTTTACATTTAACGAATTTTTGCCGTATTTAAAAATTTTACATTTAAAAATACGATTTTACCACAGTGATATGAAAAAAAGAGTAGATTATGCAACAGAAATAACTTCAAAACAAAGACCAGTTGTATTTTCAACAAACAAATCCATTCACACAGGAATAAGAAACTTTTTCCACTTGCAACTATTCTCGTCCGGGTGGAAAACATTTTTGCGACCCAATTCCCATCAGAAAAAATTTGCTGTGACTTTAAAGTTGAAAAAGAAATAAGAAAATGAAGCATTTAATCTTTGTGGATAGCTAAAAGAAATTAAACATAAACGTTTTGCAAAATGTTGATGCATCAGCAAATATATATATATTTTTTAAGTTAAGAAGATTTTTCTTAACTATTTTTGCTTGCAAATGATGAAGAATCTGAAAGAATGCCCTTTTGGATTTTTCGCTACATCAATATTTTTCTATCTATGTATGTTTTCTTACAGTTTAAGAAGCCTTGTCACGTAAGATTCAACACTTTCCTTCTCAAAATCACTCAGATTTTTCATTTAATATAAAACTGAAGGTAAAAGTAATATTTAATTGCTATATTCCTTTAACAAGTGATTCTGCTTTTCATTTGCGCAATATATGCCGCATTCCGCAATATATGCGCAAAAGATTATTTACCGAATATCGTAGATGAAGATAGTGCGTCCGTGGATGTGATAGGAAAAAGATTGTAAAAGTTTAGATTGGTTTGTTTACTTTAGTTATATTAACATCACGTTTTGGAGAAACATGACAACTATTTTGGGACGGACCTCGTAATTTTGAACCTTGGTCAGTTGAAGAGGACGATATCAGAGAAGGTAGCCCCCTCTCCAAACTTCCACACCACATCAGTGGGACGAACTTGTAAAAGAGAAACATCAGTAGAAATTTTTAAAAGCAGGATAGAGAAGATAGTCTGATTCTTTGTTATAAATCGACTAACATCTAGTCAGAGTTGCTAATTTCTCATTACTGTTAAAGCATTTTAAAAGTTTCTTCTAATCTCTAAGCTTCAAGTGAAAAAAATAATGTGCGCATTAATGATTGTCGTTACCTTTTTCAAAGGAACGAAATTTTAGTATCAGAATGCATTAAAACACAGCAATAAAGTAGTTTAAGGAATCTCACTACTTTCAGAAAAAAAATAGAGATGAAATATAGAATTTTGGAGAAAGCAATATAAATAAAATAACGAATTCATTTACAAATTTTTTTTATTGTTAGCTATTTTTAGTAACTTTTACGCAATTTTATACACATACACATACGCTTTACATATATTTTTCTCCAATCAAATCAGAATTTCTTATTTTAATGGTTGATAGTAAGAATTCTGAAGGAGAATTTTAAATTAGTTAAATTCATTCTTAAAAATACGATACGATACAAAATTAAAACAAACGATATTTGCAAAGAACATAAAATATTGATATAGATACCAAACATAAAATGCAACGTATTAGTTGGAATCAAATATTTCAATATCTTTATGGGCGATATTTTCTTTCCTTTAGTAGCTTTTCTCCTTGAACAGTTTGCTTAATAGACTTATCAAAGGGGTCTGCCTCCCTGTATGACACCGGTGTCCACATAAGGAACTGTCGTTTTATGAATGTCAAAAGAATGATACCCTACATACGTGTGTAGAATTTAAAATAAGTCCGGTAGAGAGCGTTTCTAAAAATGTAACAAATTTCGGCTGATTTCTTTATGCATAAAGAGTAGAGCTCTTTCTCTCTTTTTTTTTTTGTATCAAACGCTTATTTGGCAAATAATTTTATAGACACTTTCAATCATTTTTGCTTTCTTGTTACGAAGTATACAAAGAGAAAGTATTGTAATCGTCAAAAAATTCGAACTCGAGATTTTGACGAATCTCCACCTTTTAGACCTCCCTGAGTCCGAAAAACACAATTTTGGAATTATGTCTGTCTGTCTGTAAACACGATAACTCGAAAACTATTAGAGATACAAGGATGAAATTAGGTGTGTGATCTTCACACATAATTTGTAGGTTTCTATCAGATTTTGGACAAAATCCGTCTAGGGGAAGTCTGTCTGTCCGCGTTCACGTGAACACTATAACTCAAAAACTGGAATAGCTAGATGAATAAAATTTGGTACACAGTTTTATCACCATGAATGTAGGTCCGTATCAAATTTTGGACCAAATCCGTCTAAGGGTTGACTGTCTGTCGGACTGTATAATCGCATACTTGTAAAAATTATATCTCCTAAACTCTTTGGCTTAGGTAAATAAAAATTGGTATGACGGTTGTTAACATTAATTATAGATCTGTGCCCAAATTTAGTTTCAATCGGCTAAGAAAAAGGCGTTCAAATCGCATATTCAATTTTTTCACGTGCGTACTGGAAGTAATCTCTGCGTATGCGCAAGCTATTCAGCGATAGAGAACGAGGTCATTTTCTCCTGTTTTCTTTTCGCTCGCGCACGCCCTCGCATTAGTGGAGCTTGCTGGAGTTTGATAGAAAATAAATATTGCTAAGTTTTAATACATACGCATCGCTTTGAATTTGTTTCTTCGTCTAAATATTTTACAATCGTTATAATCTACAATGAAAAACCTTCTGATAGTCATTGGATTCTGGGTTATAGTAGGTACGAATTTTTTATCCACGCAGGGGGAGGGGAAATAACAAATTTTTGAGAAGTATACGAGAAAGTTTAGGGGAGGCCACTTCCGTTGGTTTTATATACAATGCTTATTTGGCAAATGATTTTTTAGACGCTTTTTTCTTTTTTAAAACAAATGCTTATTTAGCAAATAATTATTTCTTCCAATAATATAGCAATTAATCTATTCGTAACATTAATAATATCCAATAAATGAGAAATTTATTAATTTTTAGTCTAGCGTACCAAATGATCGTACTCGTATATGCTGTAATAAGCATGAAATTTGTAAAAGACAGTTGGCCAAAATTATATGAATCTGATGATTCATTTGTTTCCAAAATGATAACTAGATGCTTGCATAAGAGTGTCAAGCCTACTAAGACAGGTGTGATTTGGATTATTAATTCTATTATATCAATAAAATTGCATTTTTTAAAATCTGGGCCCACTGTTTTTAATTCTTTATTAATTATGAAAGAGTTTCTTTAATTTTTTACTCGCTCGACCCTTTTTCGGAAGGGAAAAATTTTCGAGATCCCATTTTGATCTGAAAAAAATTGTCACGACCCTAAAACTGGAAAATAAATAAGCAAACGAAATATGAATTAATGATAAACTAAGGAAATTAAGCCTAAAATAATAATTCAGAAAATTTAACGAAATGCCTTCGGTGAAGAGGATTTTCTTAAATGTTTTTGTTCACAAATGCAGAAAAACCTTTTTAGTAAGCCGTTTACGGGACGGCTCCAATACGAGGTACTATCAAACGTCGGATAAAAATAAGATCAACTTCTTACTTTAAACGTATAATATAATGATAAAGATATAATTTTAATGCGATTATCATTTCAGTGCATTGTTATGCATATGAAGTCAGTCAATATAGATTAACTTTGAGAAATTTTAAAAATCCTAAATTTAAAATAATTAAACAATTAATTAAAGCATTTTTTGTACAATCACTATTCTTGCGAAAATATGCATTTTCGAATACCTGTGATATTTATTAAGAATGCAATGAATAGAAATGAATTGGAACCAAATCAAAACTAGGGTAGATGCTCCACTTTTGGCCACTACACCAGTTTTGGCCACATTGTGTCTGTTTTTCCAATAATTAAGCAGTAATTTCAAATTAACCAATAAGAAGCATTCCAACACTTTAAACAATCCTTATTTTACCATTTTCAATCTGATTGGTTTATTTTTCTCAAACATGTGTCTTGTAAAAAGATTAAATGCATGATTATGTATTCTATGCTCACAACTGTTAAGGTTTTTGTTAAGGAACAAGGTTTTGCAGTTTTTCATCATCAGGCTCTCAGAATTAAATGATGAATCTAAAACTGATTACCCTTAGGGTTTATGAGGTAAGCTTTCTTTTTATTCTGATTTCAAATCAAAATTCATTATTTTTAAGATTAAATGGGTGGTGGCCAAAACTGGTACTTTAAATTTACTATATGTGCCAGTTTTGGCCACATGCTTCATTATTGTGTTTTAAGCCATTACATAAATTTAAGAGTATCTGGATGAAATAAAATCAACTAATTTAGTTTTGTTCCTAAAATAAAAACAACTAATTTAGTTTTGTTTCTAAAATAAAAAGTTAATGATGTAGTTTCGTTTCTGAAATAAAAGTAACTGATTTAGTTTTGATTCTAAAATAAAAGTAACTGATTCAGTTTTGTTTATATTTTACATAGTAATGTCTCTAATCAAAAATAAGAAGTCCCATAAAAGATTTTGCTACTCACCATCTAAAGTTGGTAATGCAGTCAAGGGCATTCAAAATGGAATGTCAAAAACATCTCCATTTTGAATGTTTACCTCACACTTATGTTAGAATGAGAACCTGAACCTTATGAGGAACCTGACTCGAGTGATGAGGAATATTCTTTTATGAGCATGGATTGCTCTAATTTTAAAAAATGATTCTGATGAATTTGATTAATGTTGCAATTAAAAGTTATAAAAATATATATTTGTGGATATTGTTAGTGAGTATAATAATGCAAATTCTTGATTTGAAAGATTAAAAAAAACATTTTTGCAATGTAAATTTATTCCTCTTCCTATTTTTTGTTTCATATTTTATCAAAAAAAGTTATGTGAGTATATACAGTTTGTATTTTATCAACCAAATTAAATTATTATTTCCTGCATTCCTGTTTCTTTTCTTTTAAAATTGAAATCTGCAGCTAAAATTAGCTTAGGTAAATTTTTTATATAGCTTTATAAATTCATAAAAAAAATTACATTGAAAATAACAGAAAATAATGAACTAAAATACATATTGCATAAAAATGATTTATTTTTGCTGAAGATTCATTAAAATATGTGTTAAAAATATAATATTAGTGTGGCCAAAACTGGTGCATAGAAGTGGCCAATACTGGTGCAAGTTGGCCAAAACTGGTGCAAATTGTGTTAATTTATTTAAAAATTCATTACTCAAAATCTAAAATATTCTTCAGAAAAATTTTATAATTAGTAGAAAGGCAATAAAATTTGCTAAAGAATAGTATAGATATGATTTAATATGCTTTAACCAGTCATCCACTGTGAAATTTCCATTTCAAATTTTCTCTTAATGTGGCCAAAACTGGAGCATCTACCCTATATGTAAAGAAGTTCTGTATTTAAGAATTTGAAAAATCTGACGTGATTTTACGTCAGTAGTATTTTATGAGACCCTACTTGATATCGCGATTCACATGCAAGCACTATGCTAACCACATGCACGTTATGCATTATTTTAAATCTTATCTGGTTTCACAACTTACAAACCACGATCGGAATATTCTCCTCGCATTCTCCAATATCTCTCCGATTTCATGGGACAAACATCTAGAGAGAGAAGAACTTTGGTTACTTGGAATATTTATTTATACTTCGTCGCTATAAGATAATAATGAATAAACATAATTGCTTGAAAAAACTGGACCTCGTGATTTGAGTTACGTCTTTCTTCGAGATAAGACAAATTCTGGATTTGAAAAGGGAGGCTGGTGAATAAATTGCTCTCTGTACAACACAGCAGAGCAAATTCTTCCTCAATCCACGCCATTTGCGCCATCTATTGCTCAAAGACAGAAACATAAAAGCAGGATTCTACACTATTATCCTTATGCATATTGACGCCATTTTTTCATTAGTTATTTTTTATAAGGTGACTGACTTTTTTACAATAAAAAGGAGGACACAAATAAATTGAAGAAAAATATTGTATATAAAAAAACATCTTATTCATTGCAACAGTAATACAGAATACAGCATAATATGATAAATGCATAATAAAAACATTTGTAACATTTTATATTGTAATTTTGCTTTCATGCCTATAAATTATTATCTAAATAGATCGGATCGGCATCGATCGACTACGGAAATTTACAGGTTAGTCTTCAAATATCTAAAAGGAGGGCATGTAGGAGAACAGAACTGACAAAAGAAGGACTATCCTCTCTAAAGGAGGACAGTTGGTCACCTTATTATTTACCACAATATAATAGTGCAAGAAGCAGGATTTGTAAATATAAAAAATTGTAAACAGAAGAGATGTAATAGAGTAGTTTATGTGAAAGATAGTCTGTTCGTTTCACTAATTTATTAGTCAATTACAACAATTTAAATATTATACTTCCAATCAGTTCAATTTTAAAAGTTACCGCGAATGTTTATTATATGTTAACATTTGGCTGTTTTAGAAAAAAATTTGGTGACGTCTACAAAAATGCATCAACAAGAAAAATATTTTACTTCAGACTCTAAACTCATAGGAACGCTATCAAGCGGGCGTATGGTAGAAAGTGGAAACTGCGATAATTTATTACTAGTCGCCTTTGTCGACTAACTTGTTCACCGAGAATATTGTTTTTATTTATTTTTATTTGTTTTTTAAAAAATTTCTATTGATTATCTTACGCATAAATTTGCCTTCTTGTTTTCTTCAGCAATATGTTTTTAAACTTCCATCTGAGATAGAAATTTAAGCAGCATTATTTTAATAGCCCTTACCTACTTTGCTTTATGTGCACATGAATCTTCCTAATGGAGTCAGGCCAAATGTCATACTCACATGAAAAAAGTAACTATCCTCATTATTTAATATCTAATTGCACTTTGTTTTATAAAGCGTTGTAACTTCACCTTCTTATTCCTTATGCAAAATGAACTGTTGATTCCAACGTTTCCTCCCACTGAATTGGGGGGTAGCTCGTGCTGCAATCGCTGCAGTCCTTTGGCGCACGACCAACTGTGAAGTGCTCCTTTTCTTCCTCCCTCCTACCCGAGAGTGGTCTTCATTCTCTTGATTTGTTTTTCTTCGCTTGCTCTCGTTCATTATTATTTCATTATTGTTTTGCTTTCAATTTGCCCCAAAGGAAACTCATCTGCTTTAATAAACATTCATTTTCACTTATTAGAAATCACTCATCAAAAAGAGATACATCGATAATTTTCTAAAATACAATTAAAGATAATTACATTAAAAAATTTTGGGCTATTTAAAAGTAATAAAAATTCTATTTAAATTGTATTATTGTGAGGAATTTTTCTTTGGCATTGCTCGTTTCTGAACTGACGAGCCGCCATTGCTTATGATAGAAATTCTTATGCCGCATAAATAGAATTTGTGGATTAATTTTTGATTTTATATACAGTAGCGGCCAATGAGAATGCACCAGTTACGTTTTTCACGAATAAGGTATTAAAAATTTAAATTGAGCAAATAATACTGTTGAAAAAAAGGTTATTTTGATGGGTTTGCTATAGGAATCGCCTTTGCTATTGCATTATCTTTCAAGTGACTGTGTTGACCTTATGAATAATTTATCACAAAATCTAGGCTGGTGCATTTTCATTGACCACTACTGTATTTTTTCAAATTGCTAAAGTGACTATTTAGTCAAAATATTTATCTAAGCAAGAGCATTGATGTAGAAGTAATTCTGCACGGTATTTAATATCGTATCACTATCTAATTAATAGTTATTGGTTCCTCCGAGACTTTTCATCATTCTATGCCTTCTTTAACCTTCTGACTTGGGGAGATTTTTTTTAAATTTTTTCTGTATTAAACCGCAAACTGCTATTTTCTATATTTATTGGCAAGGAAACCAAAAATGTTCATATACTTTTGCAACGAATCGAATTACTAATTTCATGCAACATTGTAATAACACCTCCTGCCGAACTATATAAAGTGACTGACACATGATTTCTATGTTGCTTGATGTAAGAGAACTGATTCGTCGTTAAAATTCACTTCATTTTTATTGCACATTGCTATTTAAACTAAATTAAAATTCTACTGAAAGTTTAATCAGAAAGAATTAAGTCTGAGTAAAGAAAGTAAAAATAAACAATTTGCAAAATCTAATAGTACCAAGGCATTTATATAATCCAGTTATCTTTCAGTCAGTTAGTATCAACAACTCGGTCATTAACAATATAATCACAGCATCATTAAAAAATAAATAAGAGTTTTGATTATTTGTCCAAATTCAAAAAGCATGTAAAATAATTATTTTCTTCTTTGAACTTAAATAAGTAAGATTTAAGAAAGTTTGTTATTTATCTATAGTAGAATTCACAAGGGTTTTCTGTTCCCACTGTGTGGCAATACAAAGCAATCGGGAAAAAAGATAATTGAAAATAGATGTGATGAAACGGATAATTCTGAATCATTTTAGAACTAATTTTTGAAACTACGAATCGAGAATATGAAAACAATTAATTAAAAATTGTTGGAATAGATTTCATCCATTCTTTTTATTTTCTTTGCTAATTAAAACATCTCTCGCTTCCACGTGTTTATGGCAGGTCTTAAAAGACCAAAAAACCACCCCGTAAAATAATTATGAAGAAGACGGTAAAAAAAAACTCGAAATTACCCATGTAAACAAAGAAGAATGAAAACGAAGATTCAGGTACAGAAAACGCAAATTCAGTCAGAGGTTATAATGAGATGGCATGCGACCTCAAAAGTCGGCGAGAATAAAGGCGTCGGGCGGCGTTTAATTAAAAGAGGATCATCCACGTGGTTGCTTTTGGGGTGCAGATGACAGGCGCCGAACCTTAGCCATTGTTCTTCACAACTGAGAAGGGAAGACCAAAGAATGCAATATTCAAAGAGAAAATTAGATGCCGTAGAAAATTCATCTTATTAACTGTTTTGCAAACATATAGTTCTAAACAAAACGTACTAATGCCCTACTCTGGTAATAATCGAATGTTATGGATCAATACAGTCATATTTTATAGAAATATTCCAAAGAACTGCAAATGTTTATCGAGCGTTTCGGCTATCAGCTCCTGTAAGATAGTTTCTCAGCTCTATCGTTATTTGTGCAATGGAAATGGTTTTACAGATGAGATCACAGATCCTTTCTTACCCACTACTCTCTATCATGGAAAATGAATTCAGTAGAGATTTGTACGGGGATGAGTTTGGACAAGCGACCCGACTCGAACACCGAAAGTTATCTTTCTTTTCTGCCCAGGTTCGCACCGAAACATAACAATATCCATAGGAACGTAAAAATTAATACATTTTAAAAATGTCTATCTGATTTATATATTTAAAATCAACTACGTCGTACATTGACCTGATGTTCGTTATGAGAGTATAAAATGATTGAAGAAATGATTGCAAATATTTGAAATTTAAACAATATTGTTACCTTTTAAGAAAGCAAAAACAACATACTGTTCAAAGAGTTTATCATTTTCATGAAGAAAGCTACAGCCGTCACGAATCGTCAAGAGACATTGGTTGATTTGAAGTTGTGTAATAGCATTCCTTTCTGTTGAACTTACATTAACTTGACGACTACTGAAAGTCTTCCTACTTTCCCACCCATCAGTGTCACAAGGAAATAGAAGTGGATAAGCTAGATCGGAAAGAGAACTGGTGTCGGTTAGTATTTGCATCTCACTGATTTCCTAAATTAAAACATCTTCCAATTCCATCTTCTTCCAATTAGTTGATTTAAAAACGGTTGCCATTTATAAAACTTTTGGAAGCTTTCGACTTTCGCTAACATAAGATAATATATTGATTTTATTTTGATATCTCCCTCTTTGATCAATGTGAAAATTGACGGCAGATTTGATTTGATGAATGTGAGGGTTAAAGTCCAATAAAATTTGTTAAATTTTACCCAAAGGACTTTTAGAACCTTTTCATTTGTTGACATCGATTGCCTTGATTTATTGTCTCTTTAAAGTCCAGGACATTTGAGCAAAACAACACTCTTCACTAGGGTTCAGGATGAATTCATAGAAGAAGACGGTAGACTTGTCCTTGGAGAGTAAAACTGTTTGGTCTTCAACCGAATGACGTTGTTCAGCCGTAAATGATACCATCGAGGACTCGATGATATAAACTCTTCAGTTTGAGAATAGATTGGGAATGTTTCCAATGTGATCTTTCCATTCCAGCAACACTGCCTCCAATCCGGCTCCATTCATCTTGAAAGACATTACAATGCTAGCAAATGTTATCCATTCATCCCAGAATTTGAGTTTCGTTATGATTTGATGTTTACCAACAGGAAACACACATTCACTTGTGGTTATCATCTCTAAGGTGTCTAACAGTCAAATTGGTAAGCACTTCTAATCAGAATTATTTTCGACTTATTTATATCAACTATATAGAAGAAAAACTATATATAAGCGTCGCATAGCAAAGCTTGACTTTACTTAGCTGCTATGTTGTCTTGATGTGACCGCCGCTTAGCAACACTTGACTTTACATAGCTGAGCTGTTGTCTTGATATGCCCATTGCTTAGCAACGCCTTTCTTCTGAAGTATTGGGTGCAGATGAAATTTTCGTTCGTATAGGTATTTTGACCTGGTCTAACCGTTCATTCATCGTATCAAACCCAAATTTATTGATTTTAAGGTGTTGGTAAATGTCCAAGGAATTTAATAACGCCAAAATCATAAAGTAAAGTTCACGCGAAGGAATCAAAGACTGATGCAAGGAAAAGCTTGTAGACTATTTTTATATCAGATGAGAATTAAAGAGAAAAATGCTGTAATATTTGGTTTGTACAGAATTTCCTTGACCAATGCAGAGAAATTTCTTGCTTCTCATCCTCCGTTTTCTTTCAAATATTTCGCACAATATCGAGCGATACAAGCTTAATAAGTATTTATGGACCAAAAAGTCAAAACATTCTCTTAGTATTACTGATTAATCAAAAACCATCTCATATGAGTTTTTGTGATCTCAGATGGGCCGGTTTTTGAACAGAATAGAACAGAACATACTTTGCAGGACATAACACTTCTGGATAAAGGCTGATAACTGAACATTAAAGACAGTAACATCTATAATATAAAGCAGAAAATACATGTATCTGTCTGTCTGTCGGTCGGTCACAAGAACTCCTCCTAAACGGTGTGCCGTAGCGACATGAAATTTGTACAATACATTCTAGAGCACATTTCTAGACCAACGGTGCTATTTTAAACTTTCAGAGTTAATTAGTTCTTAAGATGTTTAATTAAATAACGAAAATTAGCCGCTGTTAAGCCAAATGCTTAGACGGTTTTTGCCAATAACTTCTGAAATATTTATTCCAAGAAAATAATTGTTACGCCATCTTAAAGAGCAGAAAATTAGCTTTTTAATGATATTAATTCCATTGGGATAAAGTATTTTCTCTGATTTTTATTAACGTTTAAAAATATATTTTAACGCAATATTTAACAATACTTTCTATTCTTATAATATTAAGTTCAGACCAATTTACTGTTTATCAAATTATCCATTCACGTGTTTCATTAACAGAGGCAGAAACGCACGTGCTGCGTGATTAAGAAAATATTGCTTTTATTTGAACATTAACTCAACGTCAATGTTCTTACTGCCGTTTTTATTTTTAAGCATATACAACTTTTACTATGCAAGTGCAATAATCCAATGACGTTAGTTTGATTACAATGCGATTTTTCGTGTTTATTTTTAATCCTAATTAGTGTGTAAGGTCATTGAATGTTTTTTAATTCCCAAACAACGGAAAATGCGTCGGCGAAAAATTGTTTTATTTAGTTTTTCGAAAATACTTAACCAGTTAGTGATATTTCTTAAATTTCTTAAATTATTTACTTTATAAATACCCAAAGAATTTATTTCTTATTTATTTATTTCTTTCATTTTATTCTGAAAGTCTTACCAAAATGCATTAAAATTAGTCGTGGTACAAGAAAGCTAAAGAACAAAAATAAAAAAAACACGTGAATTGCATTTAATTCAATGAGCTGAGAAACGAAAGAACGAGACTCATAAAGAAAAACTGCTTATTTAGTTTAAAGAAAATACCTAATCAGTTTACGATTTTTCTTAAACTTCTGATGATATTTTGTTTTCAAATGCCTAAATGAAAGAAACAGGTATTTAAACTTTCACGTCTCGCCACAATGCGTAAAAGGCAGTTGCGGGAGAAGCAAGCTGAAGAGCAAAAATCTCATATCCGTGAATTGGACAGAATGTATCGAGCTGATAGACGAGAGAATGAAACCGCTGAAGAAACTGAACATCGACGTTCTGAGGACAGATTACGAACAATTGCAAGACGAAATAACATGAGTGCTGAAGAAACTCAACAGCGACATTCTGACGACCGATTACGGGCAAGTGCAAGACGAAATAGCATGACCACTGAAGAAACTGAAGAGCGGCGTTCTGAGGATAGATTACAAACAATTGTAAGACGAAATAACATGACTGCTGAAGAAACTGAACAGCGACGTTCTGACGATCAATTACGGGCAATTTCAAGACGAAATAATGAGTCTTTTAAAGTTAGGAACCAGCGCCAAGCGTCAGATCGTTTACGAACTTTAAACTCGAGAGCTACTGAAAGCAATGAGCAGCGACAGCGAAGGATTCATTGCAATGCACTTGGAAACCAGAATCAAATAGGATTTGATGAACTTTCGGTGCTCGACGTAATAGACTCCAGCTAGAAAGAGTGAGACAAGGCTCTCTGAAGGCAAGTAACTGGCTTTATTTGAAGGAAGAAGCACTTCATTATGATCCTAAGTTAGACTATCCCAATTTTTTACAGATAGACATTGGCAGTATATCGTCGAAGTGCACATTTTGAGGTGCTCTGAAATTTGAAGCCGAGGCATCAGGATTGTGCTGTTCCAATGGAAAGGTTTCTTTACCAGAACTCCCTCAATTACCAGAATCAATGAAGAGTTTGATGGAAGGGAATCATCCAAAATCGAAAGAGTTTCTCAGCATGATCCGTAAATACAATAGCAGTTTTCAGATGACTTCCTTTGGAACCTCATTGCCCATGTTGGACTCTACGGTATTTATGCCAACTTTTCGAATTCAGGGTCAAGTATACCACAAGCCCGGGTCGCTCATGTCGCTTCCCAATGAAGAAGCAAAGTTCCTCCAAATATATTTCCTTGGAAACGAAGAAGCTGAAGCGAAACGTCGCTGTAAGCTGATTCCTGGGACCACCAAAAGTTTAATCGAATCCTTGCAAAAGATGTTGCACGAAAACAATAATTAAGTTCAAAAATTTAAAATGGCGATAGAGGATAACCCAACCGAAGACCTACAGATCGTTATTAAGGCAGATAAGAAACCAATAGAAGGCCCCGAACGTGTCTTTAACACACCGGTGCTAAATGAAGTTGCCATCATCATTGCCGGAAATGACTTTGAGAAAGGTGGCATTGTCTTGACTATGCGCAGAAACGAGTTGAAAAACATTTGCGAGACACACATTACATGCCTTACAGTATCCGCTTATATTTCCACTTGGTGAGGATCGATACGTAATTAATTTCAATCAAGTTGAGCCAGGAACATCAAATAAAATTAACAAGACGGTATCTGCAATGTCGTTCTACGCCTATCGTTTAATGGTGCGATCGACAGAGAACCGTTTGTTGAACTACAGACAACTTTTGCATCAATATTTGGTTGATATGTATGCCAAAATTAAGGCCGAGCGATTATTATTAATCCGACTGAATCAAAAGAAGCTGCGTGTTGATGAATATATTCATTTGAAAGATGCAATTACAAATGATAATGATCCAGCTAATCATGGAAAATTGGTAATTTTACCCTCAACGTTTTCTGGTTGTCCACGAAATATGCACGAATATGCTCAAGATGCCACGTTTGTCATGGAGGAAAGCCACCACTATTCATCACGTACACTTTCAATCCAAATTGCAAAGAGATGGCACAAAATGTGACTAATGGCCAATCAAAAACTGATCGACATGATTTGGTTGCAAGGATCTTTCGGCAAAAGTTAATAAAATTCATGAAAGTGTTGATAAAAGGTCAAGTTTTTGGTTCTGTTAAGTATTGGTTTTACTCCATCAAATGGCAGGAACGTAGACTTCCGCATTCACTTATTTTGATTTGGCTAACGAACACATTAAGACCAAACCAAATTGATGATATTATTTATGCAGAAATTCTCAATCCTATTGAATACAATAAATTTGTTATGCTAATCTTAATATAAATAAAAGTCATTGTGGGTTTGTATGTATGTATGTTCCACATCTCCTCCTAAACCACAGCACCGTTTAGAACCAAATTTTGCATACTTATTATTTAAGACAAGAGGAAGATTGTCAACTTTTCAAAGAACAAAAGTTAATTAAACAGTCAGTTAATTAGAAATTAACCGTAACCGTTTTTACGCAATAGCTTCGGAACAATTTGTTCCACAAAATATATTTTTATTCCATCTTAAAGTTCAAAATTTTTCCTTTTCAATGATACCAATTTTATATCTGTTAATTTTTCCTCCAATTTTTATTAATTTTTAAAAATTTAATAAATAATTGATTACCTGCAGACGATTTTGAAATAACGAAAATTTATAGCTACTCCATTGCTAGGCAACGGTTAGACTTTGAACTAATATACCTTTATTTCTGAAATTTTTGCTTATTTTTATAAATATATTTTATATAAGACGAGAGAGAGATGATCATCAACTTTTAAAATCTCTAATCTTATTACAATTTCAGTTAAATGGAAATTAAGCAAGATATGGCATTTTCCGTGACATTTTTCGAAAATATGCATGATGTCACAAAAACTATTTTTACACATATTTAAAGTTTTAAAAAATTATCTTTTCATGACACAGGTTTAATTTCCGTTCAATTCGTTGCCCTCATTTAAAAAATTTTTCAAAAATTAAATTGTGTATAAAATTTACAATTTTTAACATTTTTTTATTGGTGAAGAACAAGAATGCTTAAGAAGAATGTTGCTATCTCACATTAAAAGAATTCCGGATGAAGACTAATTTTATTATTTTTTATTCATATTTATTTCAACGCTTTTTCTTAATTTAAAATTTACTATGTAATTAATTGTCCCAAAACATCCGTTAAAATCTTTCTTATATTGCAAGATTTATGAACAAAATTTGAAGTACCTATGCAACAAACAATAATAACTTATGTAGAAAATTAGCTATCGGCGGTTTATAAAAACCGTCTGGTTCAATTGATATTCTCATTTTAATTATAAAATGTTTCAGGAAATAAAAGAATTTTGATTATTGTAATTTTCTATACAAAAGTAGTTTTTAACATCAAAAATATTAGACGTGAAAGTATATTAATCCCGAGCAAAGCCGGGCATAACAGCTAGTTTATTATAAATTGATTGTTTTTAATTGTTAAAAAGCGTCTCAAAGGCTGTATAAAGCGTTGATAACCAGAGAGGACCAATTCACGATTTTCACTAAATTAAACTAAGCATCGTATTTTATTAAGATTGAAAGGGAATCATTTGACAAATACTGCGATCTAGTATAGGAATGCTACGAATGCTGTATAAAGCGTTGAGAACCAGAGAGGGCAATTCACGATTTTCACTAAATTGAACTAAGGCACCGTCCACAAATAATGTCACGCTTGGAGGGGGGAGGGGGTTCGTGAAATTGTGACAGTTGTGACAAGGGGGAGGAGGGGGTAATAAGAAGTGTGACATCACACATTTTGGTTAAAATAAAAACATTTAAAATTAGCAGATTAAATTTTGAAGCTATTTTGAAATTACCAGAATTTGAGGGTATTTTTTAATCGGGGCTAAAACAACTTTCATATGATTTTTTTTCACTCCTATTCATTTCTTTTTGAAAAAAGGCATTCAGGGTAAGTTCTGAGAATATGGTAGCAGCAGAAATTCTTCACCATTAGAAGCAAACCTCCCCCTGTCACACCCTTGAAATGTCCAACAGAAGATATGTCGCCCCACCTGAGTGAATGGTAGAACTGGTAGTGGCACAAACAGGTTGATCTTATTGAGGCACTTTTTTTTTAAAGAATTCAATCTGTTTTTGAGTATTTTGTGTTCATAAAGTAAAGATAAGATTTAAAGCAAAATATATCAAATACCATTTCAAATTCCAAAATATTACTGTTTATTTTATTACTATTGTATATTAATTAGGTTTTTTGTTGTAAACCTTAATCTTATTTCATACAAAATCAGTACACATATAATCATTATTATTATTATGCTCACAAATGTCATTAAAACACGTAGTTAAAGTTTAAAGATAAAATTTGAAATATGATCTATAACGTAGTGCTTTGTTTCTGAACTGCAAGTTTATGTTTATGTAATATAGTGTGACAAGGGGGGGGGGGTATGGTGAAGTGCGGCACTTTGTGACAAAGGGGGGAGGAGGGGGCAAAAATATTGAAAAAAAAGTGTGACATCATTTATGGACAGCCCCTAAGCATCGTATTTTATAAAGATTGAAAGGGAATCATTTGACAAATACTGCGATCTAGTATAGGAATACTACGAATGCTGCATTGAGAACCAGAGAGGACAATTCACGAATTTCACTAAATTGAACTAAGCATCGCATTTTACAAAGATGGAAAGGGAATCACACATTTGACAAGTACTGTGATCTAGTATAGGAATTCTACAACTTTTTGATCCTCTCTAGTTTTGAAAGAAAACATGCTTTCCATTTCAATATGATGCTTAGCTCAACATTGTGGTTGAGTCCATTCCATTCTGTCTCACAACTCCTCATACATTAAATCACTTTTCAAAATAAAATATGATTTGCATGATTTGAAAAGAGAGCAAAGGGAAATTCACAATTTCAACGAAACGCTCTACATCAGAATTTCAACAAAAGGGAAATTCACAATTTCAACGAAACGCTCTACATCAGAATTTCAAATGAATAAAATCTCAAAATTTCTTGGTGTAAGCTCCCTGGAAATGTATTTAGAACTGACATATGTTGCGTAAAGGAGAAACTTCAGAGGCGAATTTTGTACTATGTAAAAGTTTAGTAAATCCTCACCATGTTAGAAAAAAAATAAAGGAAAGCTCTTAACTTCGTTGAAGTATAGCATGTTTTAAAGATGAAGTAAATCACGATGGACGTAATGATAAATCGAAAGAAAGCTTGTATACTCAGTGGCATGCGAGCAGTAGGTTTAATTTTGCATAGCTGAGAGTATATGGGATAGTTTGCAAAGTAAAAAGCGCATTTCGTAGCACAAAATAATCTGTTAATTTAAATCTTCTTACAAGACGACATGGATGGTACAGTATTTTCTTTATAATAGCACTGAAAAATTGTGAAAGAATTCATTTAAGTTTCAGAAAATTTGGGGGATTTTATCTGATGCTGTTTCATTAAAGCGACGCGATTTTCTGAACCTCAACCCGGGACACTCTAGGCATTAGAGAGCGGAGAGTGATAATTAAAACAGCGAAAAAGAATAAAAAACCGCACTATCCGGGCTGAATCGATATGCCTGGTTATTGTGCATTGACAATAATTATAGTATTAGCCTACTGAACTGCCATTATACATTAAAATAGAATGATCACACTCTGTAAATAGTAATAGTTGAGAAAGAGAATTCTTAAACAGCTGCTTGTTTAAAATGAAACATAAGTTATCTTTAAACATTTATTAATGGGAATGTCTACTAATTATAAAGGAGAATATGTGTGTATGTGTCTTGTGTGTGCGTTGGCGCTCTACAGGTCAGACCGCCAGGCCTAGAGCTAAGAAATTTGCCCCAAACATATTTTGGAGGATGGGAATGTGCACATATGAGCCCTTTTTTGAAATTCTAATTGATGAAAAATTAAGGGAAATTTCGGTGTTTTTCCTTAATAACTTCTGCAAAATATTACAGCACAAAATCATTTTTATACCATCTGAGAATGCAAAAAATTACCTTTTCATTGATACTGATTCGGCTGCTGTACAATTTATCTCTAACTTTAATAAATTTTTAAGCATAATTTACAGCAACGCTTTTCATTGTTTCAATGACATTCAAACCGTTTTCATTCTTTAAACAAATATTTAATTGCTTATTTCTCCTTTATTGTTGAAAGCTAAGGAGTTTACTTTCTTTTTTATTTTATCAATTTTACTCTGAAATCTGTAAACAAAGTCCTATTAGATAGTTAGTATATTAGGAAATACATCCAGTACGCTGAAAGATGTTTCAGCCCTTTTTATCAGTATGTTTTAATACAATTAATATGCTGATGGACGTAAAATGTGCCGAGCCATTTTAATAATGAAATCAAATGCGTATTTTGTATGAGGAATAAGAAAGTGAAGTTAACGCCGACAGGGTGCAATGAGATGTTACATGTCACAGACATCTGTTTGACTCCATTAGGGACGCTCATGTAGACAATGAACAGAACAGGTGCAAGGACACTAAAAGAGCATTTTTACAATTTAAAATTTAAAATGACTTTGTTAAGGGAATCATTAATATCAAATTACGCATAAGAGATTCAATTGAAATGATATTTTCTACGAACAAGCTGGTAGCCTAAGACGGCTATTTATTTAATAAGTGGAAAACTAGACAATTCGGGGCATTTTGTTCAAAACTGAGACAAATCCGAGACAATTTTTAAGGCCAGGAAAAAATACTAAAAGTTGTGATTGCTTAAACACATATGGTCGCTTTGTAAACCATGCATCATAGAAAAATAAGCATTTCTGAAAGCAAATGATCCTTTAAAAATAAAGATTTCTGAAGGGAAATGATGCTTTAAAAATAAACAGCTGATCAGTATATTGTTTCTATTCCATCAACCACTACTTGTTGCACATGCGCATCAAAATATTTTATTTCCCTCCGAATCACAAATATATACATACATGTTATCAAAGGAACAAAACTATTAAAGAGAGCAATATATTTTTGTAAATATACTGCAAAAAATACCAGCTTTTACAATTACAATTAATATAATTTAATAAAAGATATCAAAAATTTTAAAAAATTAATTAAACTTTGTATTAGACAGAATGGCGCAAAAATGCTGCAACTTCCAATAAAATACAAAATACAGATAATTGAATACAATAAAAGAAAAATACAGAAGAAACAGAAGAAGTAAACAATAGCGATAACAATACACCTTTTGCGCGCCAACGCAGCAGGATTTAGTGATTGCATCAACAATATTGTCCATAATTAACTAACGAATTACTATAGAATCAAACAACAAAAAAATCATACTTTAATAATTAAAATAATCAAAACACATAAAAGAAAATAATTAGAATGGAAGAGAACTCGAATGGCGAACGTTTTCAAAGGCCTGCTACTGCAATGTACCAGCTTTTACAAGGAATTAGTGGCACCAATTACTGCGAGACGAGACGTCGGGGAAAATTTTTGTACCCTGTTCTCGCAAAAGGGTTATTCAACTAGTAGATAAATAAAGATCTGTCGAAAATTTGGGATCAGTTTCATTACCTCCTCTCCCCTCGTACAACCAAGTCGTACCCCCCCCCCCGTCAGACACACTCTAAAGCCACTCTTGCTCGACATACAACACAAATTAATGAATCAATCGAAAGCAAAATTTGCAATGTACAACAACAGAATCTTGCTTCTTATGGCAGCTAATAGATTAAGTTGATGCGGCCTCTGTACCACATTTCAGAGAATAATATGAAATATTACTTGATAATGATTTGAATTTAGAGGAGACTTGGATAT
Organism: Araneus ventricosus; assembly: GCA_013235015.1. Classification (NCBI taxonomy): domain Eukaryota; kingdom Metazoa; phylum Arthropoda; class Arachnida; order Araneae; family Araneidae; genus Araneus; species Araneus ventricosus. Next base: position 603 of record BGPR01023904.1, on the reverse strand, counting down.
GAGCTTCGCTAACGAGTTGAGTTTTTTTAGCAATTAATATTTGTTCTTATTATAATAAAACAAATTAGTGTGAAGGAGTATTGTAGATTAAGACCTTAAAAGTTTAACCAAATATGAAAGCAAATTTTACATATGACACAAATTTTTTAAAAATAATAATAATATGTTGCTAAAGTAGTCAGCAGCTATTTATTTCAGAGGAAGGATATCTCTTACCATTTCAATGATTATGAGTATCACAAAATAATAAATTGGATTAAAATAGTTATTTGGTTTTATAGAGAACCAAGCACAAACGATAGTTTTCCTCGTAATTTCAAACGGCATAGATAAAATAAAATATGGAGACACTGGATTCTCCTTCTAGTAATTATTTTACTTTCAGAACAGGAAAGAGCATTCCAAAGGTGGATTGCTGGTACTAAAAACATAAGAAAGCACCAATGCATCAATGGAATTCACAAATAACATATCAACGGTCTAGTTTAAAAATATTGTCGTACGTTTGAAATTAAAGTTTGAAAAGCAGATGCTACTTACTGTGATAAAACTGTTGAATTCGGGTTTAAAGCTCTAAAATGGTTGAGGACGCCTAGAAACTTG
>BGPR01023903.1:0-15432 GCA_013235015.1 Araneus ventricosus | reverse complement strand
GTTTACTATCATTACTTGGAAACGTACAATGGCCTTGAAACGTTCTCATATTCTAGGGTAGAAGAGATAAATAGACTCAAAAATGTCATTGAAAAGCTATTTTTCAGAAAAAAATAAATGATCATATTTTGCAGCTACACGACCATGTATTCACTTCATGAAACTACAAAACGCAGTTGTTACAAAAGAAACGGACGAATTTGTATGGAATAATGAAGAATGCAACTGGACATATCGCTTCGAAAACTTTTAACCTGAAAGAAAAAGCACATCCAGGTGAAAATCTTCCGCGATTTTCCGCTTTTTTGTATATTTCTTTTGACTCGCTTTTGGTAATTATTATTCACTTCCGAGGATGAAGAATCAAATTCCCCAGCTCTCCTATTGGAAAGTCAGTGACAAGGGAGAACTGAAAGAAAATGACGTTCCAACATGAAATACGATTAGATGTTAATATTAGCTTATTTTCCATTTTAAGACCTCATTAAAAAATACTTATATGCATGTGGAATTGTAAAAATTTTTTTAAGAAATCATGATTTAAATGCATCTCTTTCAGATGATAGAAGATCAGATAGAACTAAAAACTTTGGAAAAACGTATCTGTGAAAAAAATAAAGTTGGCTAATTTTGCAGCTACACGACACATATACTTGAATAGTTTTTCTGACTCTTCAACAACTTTGGCTTACAGAAATTTAATGAGACGGAAACATTTTACTCTATGAAATATAAAATTTCTGCGATATAGATTTTTATCTGAAACATCATTTACAAACTTAAAATTAAGAACTGGGGAAAAGAAAATACGAATAGTATGATGCGAGAAAATGGATTTGCAAATTATTTATTCTCTTTAGTTCCAATACATCAGTTTGAAATCTTTAGAAAGAATACAAAGAAATGGAAAGTATTTCCACTTCAATAATTGACTACAGATATCACTAATAACTCTCTTCTGGAAACGAAGAATATAAAAGATTAAGTGCAATACTTTATCGACTTCGGAAAATATTTCATTTTATTAAAAGACACGGCATTGCCCGTGGAATCAGGACTTCAACAAAATGAAAAAAAGAAAAAAAACTCGCCCACAATGACATGAAAAAGTTCTGAAAACAAAACAAAAGTTTAGTTTAGTTTAGTTATATTAACGTCCCGTTTTGAAGCAACACGAGGGCTATTTTGGGACGGACCTCGTAATTTTGAACCTCGGTCAGATGACGAGGACGACACCTGAGCTGGCACCCCCCTCTCCCAATGACATGAAAAAGTTCTGAAAACAAAACAAAAGATACACATTGATTTTCCCACTTATTTTTTCCCCGCGCTACAGTACAGAGTACATTAATCCAAAACAATATTAAAAAATTGGTACGTGAAAATGATTATTATACAGCAAGCAAAATATAAAATCGAATCCGAAAATAATAACGAAGTCATTCAATTGAAGGTTATAACGTCACCTGCGCTCTGCCCCGTCAGCCAATGCAATTGCCAGCAACGTTCCGGAGAAGTGTCGCGGGAGGAAAAATATCTTTCAGAAAAAAAAAACTGACCAGGAAAAAATTAATTTAAAGAAAAACGGGAAAAGATATTTTAACCGTTCTTGTTTTAAATCCGACAGAATCGTTCCAGTTATAAGCTGAATAAAATTGAAAATAATAGTGTTATTAGAACGTCGGATGCAGCAAATTTAAAAACAAAAATAAAATTTCGATTGTAAAACTATTTTTTTTAAATTTCTCAAAATTCAGTAAATTATGTTTGAAGCTCAAAACAAATTTCATTAGAAAGAAATTTGTGTTTTCTATCCGATGGTGCGATTGTTTTTCAACTATCATTAGAAAAATACTCCAGCCGTAAACTTGTCGAAAATGACTCAAAAAAACACAAAACATTAAAAAAAAATTCTAGATTAAATTTTAAAATTCCGGCTTCGAAGTGCATTCAGTCACCATTACGACTACCTGTGTGCCAAATTTCATGACTGTAAATGAGATAAATTCGTTTGGACATCGCGCGTACACAAACACACACACAAACATTGCCTTTTATAAGCAAAAATTCTTTAATTTCCCAATGATAAAGACCAGGACTTTTCAAAGAAATTTTCATATATGAAACCTTTCGGTGCAAAAATTTTTTCATGGCTGCAAATGTACATTTATAAAGGAAAAGATGTCTATGAGTCACTGATCAGAAATTAAAATTTAAATGTAACAAAATATTTTCTTCACGGCTAAATATCTTTGTATTTTAAGGGAATATTTTGAATCCAGATGGCTTACTTAATTATTTTGATTCATTCGTGTAGAAAAATTTGATTGAAGTATATACTACTAATTTTCTTTATCCTAAAATTCTTCTACGAAACACGCTCATAGTGTAACAAGCCTTGCAAAGATATAAGTAGAACAGTGAAAATTTATGGTAAAAGTAATAAATCCACTTGTGTTATGTATGATAAGCAAGAAAAACACAAAATCTTAAATTCATAAACTTTATATATACAAATCATTTTTTACATAAATGGGCAGTTGAAAAAAAAGACTAACAGATGTTCGACTAAAAGACCATGTTTTTGTGAAATACATGTATAAAGAGTATTATATATGTATAAACCAAATTCAACACAAAATGCATTCAAGCTTAAGATGACAACAGCTTGGAAATTTTGTAATTCAGTCATGTTGTAATAAGAAAACAATACACTGAAGGATTGTTGCACCTAATCCCTTTATAAGATTTTACATTTCTAACAAGGAAAATTATTACAAAATTTTATATCAAATATTGCCTATTTCTTTATTCGCTCCAACCTTTCAATATTTACGTAATAAACAGTGATACTGGCCCCATTGATATGAAATGTTGTTAGAAAATATGTATTTTCACATGATATTTTTACTTTGGTGTTTCTTTTAAAAGTGCATATTCATAGGAGAAAAAAAAAGCTTTCATAATTTATAATTCACAAATACAAAGAAACTCACTTTAGAATTGAAGAAAAGGAAAGAAGCAAATTATGTTGAAATAATAGGGACACAATAGCTTTACATTTTTCTTCTAACATCATAGGGTATGAACATCAAAGTGAGCTTCGATGCATTGTTGTGCAATTTAGACATTAATATAAAGTCAATAAGAGTGATGAATTACTCATAAATTATGAAAAATTAAATGCAGTTATTTTTTCTTCTCTATGGAATAATAATGGGAAAAAATAACTCCAACATGTAACACTGTCACCACGAATGGTTTAGACAAAAAATTATGCTACCTGCAAAACATTTTAAACTGTCAAAGTTGTGCAAAAGAATAAAAAAAATGTTCAAAGAAACCCATCTACAATCCTAAATATATATAAAAAATACTTCTGAATGGGATAAAGGAAAAAGTCGATGCAACATTACATTAAAACTAATATTACTACTGGTCCACAAGTCCTAAACTTTCCTTGAAAAAGTTTCATTTTTTTAAAAAGATGTTCATAAAAATATCATTTACTTGTAAGGCCAAAGGTATTTATATGTAATAAAGGATACTAAAGAAATTCATTATAACTTAAAAATATTAAAAGCAAATGAAATTGATGTTTGAAAAAGTTACAAAATTAAGACCATTTGCAGAAGGAAACATGATTAGATCAATACTATTCGTTAAACATTTTTTTTTCAAATGATGCAGATAAAAAAAGTTTGTGTGGTTTAAATAACAAGCCAAATATGCTCATCACAGCCATGATATAAGAGCACATTGCATTGCCAACCAAAGCATTAAAAAGCAAAATCTGAAAGCAAAACATTCATTAAACTACATGAGCTATTGATATAACTGCATCTGAAGAAATATAGATTCCCTAAACTCAGAGAAGCACCAGATCAAATATTTATCTTCGCTTCAGTTGTAAAACTTTTCTTGCGTATAAATTTCGAATTTTCTATAGTTCAAAAATTGGAAATTTCAATAAGCTCTCAATAACAGAAGTTATTGGCACATTATTTTGCACTAAAGACCTTCTAGAAATGAAAATTGCAGCTATATTCTGCCTGCCAATATAATTTAATGTTTTGCTTAAAATATGAAAAATGATCAGAAAATAATAAACTTATGTCATCTATATTTCTTCCGGTAACTTGAAAATAAACTTTCTATCTGCAAAAAGGACTCATTAAATGAGCTGCCTTTATAATTTGAATCACAGACATCTTACTATTTCAGTTAAGAAGAATCACTTTCATTGTACATCTTTGTATTTAAACTTTTTAATATTAAAAAAAATGTGGGAATATGCCTTGCAGTTTTCTAGAAAAGCAAACTGAGTTTTTTCTGTTTATATATAATTTTGAGATCATATCTTATACTACAATTTAAAAAAAAAGGTATACAAGTACAGCGATAATTGGAAGAAATAATTTTGCAAATAACAATTATCAATCTAAAAGTCACAGTTGCAATACATAATTACCAAATACGGTCATGAAAATTGTATCTATTTAAACTTAAAGTTCACATTTTCAAACTAATAAATTAACAAAGATTATTTAATGTGCTGAAAACTACTATTATTAAAGCAGATATTACATCTAACAGGCACTATCATGCTGAAATACCACTTCTAAAGCCTAATACATTACTTTCAGTAGAAAATATACTGCCACATTCAGTCTTCATAATTACATTGTTAGAATTGAAAAATGAATTCTTTAAACAAAATATATACCTTTCTAGAATCATACATACATTAGGATAAAGACTCATTATTACTACCTAAAATTATGCAAACAATACATCATATATATAATAAGTCTGTTGCAAATTATTATAATCTCTACATTAATTTGGTAACTATACAGGGCAAGCCATTAAGAAAATTCAAATATACATAAATTATTCTAAATATAAAAACGTTTCTTTTTATTTTTTAACCTATTTTGAAGACACTAATCTTTTGCAAAGAAGCAATTCCTAGATATATTCTTTACAAGTTATTTAAGTCAAAAATTACGTTATTTTTTTAAACAAAACATAATTTTAAGAACAGAATAATTCAAAACAAAAATACTTAACAATTAGGAATAAATGAAACTAAGACGCAAATTTAAAAAAACAACAGCCTAGAGATAATTAATTTAAATGAGAAAACTTCAAATAAACTTACAGGTAGAAATTTAATTTTAAAGAATTGATTATGATAAGCGTTACAAGTATACAGGCTAATATATTGATTTTCAAAAGATAAGAAAACTACTGTAAAATAATTGTTTTTCGAAGTATATGTCTTTAAGCAATAACTAAGATATGTTAAAATATTTTCATTACTGTACTGAATGGGAATTTTCAAACGAAGCATAAATAATGAAGTTAAAAAAAAACATACGACAGTTTCAACATTTGATTTTATTACAATAAATAAAACACGTAAAAATCTTTGCATTCTTTTTACCAACAACTCACAGTCTATAAGAAAATTTTTCATTTTACTCCTTTGTTATACACTTTAAAATTTGAATTTGGCAACAAAGTATATCAATACATGTAATTAAATAAACTGAATTTTAAAAAATAAATATCAACACATGAAATTAAATTAGCTGAAACTTTTATAAAATAAAAACTTCAGAACAAATAGAAGGTATGAATTTTTTGGAAGACAATTTTGGGGAGAGGAAAACATGTTTCATAAATCAACTTTTTCCACCTCAATTTGAATGTTTTGGAATTTTTTACAGAGGCTTTTTATCAATAATAATAAAAAAACTTTAACATGCACTCTGTAACATCAAAGTTGTTGTTTCTAAAAGTTTTCCAATATCAGTAGTTTTTCTGCCTGTGGTTATAAAATTACCATTATCCGCAAGAAATTCCAAACATTTTTCAAAATGCTTGATTAATAGCTGAAGTTATGATCATATTAAACTGATTTTGAAGATCTTAAAACATATTACATTTAATAGGATATTGATAGAATTTCATGATCTGAGTGACCCGAGAAAAAAACAATATAAACTTAGAGAGATACAAAAAAGGTGTTCTTTTTTTCATATTTTAACTGATAGTCACACTTAGCCAAACCTTTCCCCTTAGATAATTTAAAATGAAAGACCACAGAATATTTTTAAACGCTTAAATGCTATTTTGGCGTTTTATAAATCATTGTAAAGTGCTACAGCCCAAGTCAACAAGAAGATTTCTATTCTATAGGCCAATCCCAAAATAATAAGGCAAATTATCATGCAAACAGATAATATGGAATGAAAAATATATTTACAGAGTACCAAAAAAGTATCACTCAATGAATGCTCAAATCATAAATTAACAAAATTTTCGGAAACAAAAACTTATGTTTAAGATTTCAAATTAATAACATCTCTCAAAGATTAATACATTTTTTCGAAATATCAATGAACAGACTTAAGTTGTATCTATCTCTAAGAAAAAATTACAGATATAAAACTTTTAAAATTGCTTTTCAGTATATGTCTCAAAAGAACAAGAAATATTTGTATGAGTACCAATACATTTCTATAAAACTGTAAGGAGACATTTTTCACAATGAAAGGTTAAAAAAAAAAAAACCCGAAATTAAAACATTTAGAAGTTAGTTTCCATTAGGAAAGAAATGTCTTTGAAAAGCCAGTATAAAAAGTCTGAATGAAAAATTTTCTTTTACATTGCAGCAACACTCAGTTTTTATCCATGATTTTCAAAGCCCTTTGGGAAAATTCAGTTTCCGTTTACTACTTTAATAATGAAGTAATTTAAAAGTTAAAATTTTCATTGCACACAAAGTCATGAAATAAACAAATCTTATTTAATTAAAAAATGGATATGACGACATTCCACAATTTTCAACATTACAAATGACAATCAGATTTCATCAAGAGAAAACATATTGACAGTACTTTTTATAGCTGTTAAATTAACACATTTATTTGTTCTTTTAAACAACATTCTATGCTGATCGCATATTAAAACAAGTACACAAATATAATACAGAATTTCTTTCTCAAAAATACTTAAGTTGTCCAAGCTTCAAAATTTAAGAAAATGTTTCAATTTTTAAAAAAGTAAAAGAAAAAAAGAAAAATTAAAATCTGCATTTGAATATGCAGAAAAAAGCATGCACAGACAATATTAAGTCATAGTAAATAAATAATTGCATTCCTAAAATCTTCGGTCAAGAGTTTAGAGCTTATTAAATGATAGCCTACAAGAGTTTACATATTGTTTAAGCATTAAACATGGTAATACAATCCTTTTTCTAAACACAACTACATGATACTAATTAATACACATTTTAGACTATGAATTTTGTTAATCTTCGAATGGAAAGTAACTTTCATGAAGAAAGATGCAACTAGATTCTTATGTTATGAAATAAATAAAAATGGCACTTCTGGTTTTCATCTGCACACCATATTTGCATAAATAAATAATTTAATTTTGGATATTAAAAAAATTTAAATATAGAACAATACCTCATAGAAAGAACAAAACTTGAAAAATTAAGAAATTTGATTTCACTGTATACAAAAGGCAAAATAATTTAAAGAAATTCATGCAAAAATTTTTTTCAGAAGAAAAAGAAATCTTATTTAATATATATATTAAATTCAAATAAAAATATTCTTCAATTCTTTTTCAAATGCAAACACAAAAACATGAAACTTGCATTTTGATTCAGTAGATACAAAAAAAGAAAAAATTTCCTTTAAAAATTCCAAAATTTACCATAAAAATTATAAGTCTCTTCAATAAATAATTTTACAAACAAATTTTGCTACATCTGTAGCTGCCTTTAAATACAACCATATTTACAAGTTAATTCATGTGGCTTGAGTATCATTTAAAGTGAATTATAACAAGCATGATAATAAGCAAACCAGATCATCAACCAACAGTCAAACATAATACATGATTTAAAAAATATATACTCTTATTAATAAATAGAAACCTATCAACTACACATGCATAAAATTTTTCATTCAAAACAATCGATACATAGCAAGAACAGATATTTCTGCTTTCTTCAGTCTTTGTAGATAATTAAAATTTCAAAAATCAATAATATAAATTTGCACAAACAATAGTTATGAAAAATCTTAAACAAACCAAATCCCTAAGAAATTGTTGATTTTTACACAGAAAAGCATGCGAGTATTTAAAAAATAATTAATCACAGATATAATTGAAAAAAATAATTAATGCATTTTAAAAATTAAAAGATACTGATTTTTTTAGATAAATCAGCAGCACAGATATACACCTATACATACAAAGATATATTTTATATATTTTGATTTTAATTCTGAAAACATTAAGGTAAAACTAGATATAATCCAGTTTTACCATTTAGATTTTCAGGTATCATTCAATTCTTATATGATAAACAAGGTTTTCTACTATAATGTGCTTTAACAAAACCTTGTTTAAGATTCTCAAAATACTGTAATTTATATTTCAAAAATAATAATTGTTAAAGACTTTAAAATCTGCATTCTATTGATATCCTAAGAAATTCTAGATATGAATAAATAAAGGGAGCTAACAAAAGAGCAGCAAAACATGGAATGGGAATAGAATTAAAAGTCAAGTTATTCAAAATAACATTTCGAATTCTTTAAGACTACCATAAAATCCAGTGGGAGACATGCTTAATGAGTTTTAAACAGGTAGCTTAAATTAGCTGAAAATTATATTAAAATTTCAAACTCATGAAGCAATACTTCATAATTTAGGGAAATAAATGAAAGAATATTTTTCCATTATATGCTTTTCAAATAATAATTATAATAATGATTACAACTAAAATATACAATATTTAAATTCAATAATATTGCTCTTGAAAGCTCAAAAATAAATATAATAGAGGGAAAAGCTTTGAATTATAATTCAGTAAATTCTGAATTTCACAAACAAGACTTAATAGTATTAACGTAAACATGGCATCTCTCTCTATTTCTACAAAAAATAAAAATGTACACTGCTATAAACTTTGATTTTGCATTAACATGTACTGTAAAATTAACAATGCATTCAAGTCCATAAGCATTATTATAAACAGGAAAAAATATTTTACATTGCTTATTTTTTTTTACCAAACACATACAGAATAACAAGATGACTATAACACTGCTTGGCAATACATTCTTTGAAGGTTTAACTAGTTACTAATAACATCAAATAAATTTTGTGTTTTTAAGCACAGTCTGACAATGCAAGTACATATTACACTGAGAGAAAAAAAATTGCCCACTAGCAAATAATAGTACAGTTTGCCAATTATGCACTTCACACACCAAAGCTTTGGGCGACAAAATTCCGACTTGGCATACTTTCACACATGTATGTGGAAACAGTGTGATCACAAAGTACTTTAATAAGTATCTGAAAACTATGTACAAAAATATATACATGGAGATATTTTATATATAAATATGCATATGTTATGTTAATTTTTATTTATATATATATATATATATATAAATATATATATATACATACATATAAATTTCACACCTTTTCCTAAATACATTGTAACTCCAGGCTATATCCTATTTCAATCTCATTTATACATTCTACTGCATTTGCACAAGTGGTAGGGTTGTTTGTGAGGAAGGAAAACAATACCTTTGTATTGAAACTTTCAACCAACCAATATTACACCAACAACTACATTCATTTTCCTCAGTTCAAGAGAATTGCCTGGTTATTATCTTTCATTTCCTCACAACATTAAATCATCTCTCTATCTTGGAATGCTAACGTAGGCTCTTTTTCACAAGTGAAATTCCTTTTTGAATGTATTTCACAAGTTCTGTTATACTGCTATGCAATGTTAGAGGTTCAGACTGATCAGCCACTTCCTTAAAAAATTCTACAAAACAAAATAAATATTTTTAGATATAAAGAGCAAAGAAAAAGCTAATACAAATATCAATTTAATTTTAAATGAACATAATGCAGTTTCACAATGAAGGAGCAAAAGAAATTTCAAAAAGGAAGTTTAAATTTGAGATAAAAAATCAATTTATAATTGTTAAATATACAAAAAGATTTAACACAAGTATCCACGAACTGAGAGCGACATTTCAAACTACACTATTGAGAAGACGCATGTCATGTATGGCGACAAAAATGTTCTTTACATACATGTTGAAAGATTGAATTTCATGTTTTATGAAGGCTCATAAAAATCAACAAAAGTACATGATTTAATTTTTCTAATTAATGTTCTGCTTCAAAGCTATACAATTGGTTATTGAAATGGATCCGTAATTTGAAACTGCAGTCAGCTGATGAGGATGAGATATGGGATCCAAATTTTCAACATATATCATCATGAAAATGTTTCATCGCCACAGATTTAAGAAGCAACAGGCCTGCATGCATGGAAGACAATGATAGAACCAAAACTCAAATTCAATAACTTCCAATTGCAAATCTGAGAATCTGTCTCCATGTAAATGTGACCTAACTGTAAATGAGTTTCTAGGACCATTCATCCACACATAAATTCAATCCAATACATGCTTACTAAATACTATTCACATACAATATGATTCTCATAAAATTTCCAAAATGAAACAATAATAATATGAATTTGCAAGACTATAACTGAAGTGAATGTTGAGTTTTCGAAAAGAATTTCTTGAAAAAAGTAAGAATAAATCATGATTCAGACATCCAAGAAATAAATTTTAATACTGGAAAATCCATCCTTTCCACTTACCTCTTAAATTACTTCGAGTCATATACATGTCAGCTTGTTCCCAGAGGTCATGACCCTTGTGAAGATTAATTAAATGAGTATGTTGGCGACAAATCATGTCTAGTATGCTCTGGGGAACTGGCACTGAACTACTATTATAATTACTGCTTTGTGAATTAACACTGCTTGCTGGAGAAGGAATTGGAGAATGAGGGGGAACCACACCAAGATTTCCAACACGAGACTGATTCGAATTCATTGCAGCTGAGCATTGCTGAAAAAAAAAGGGCAACACATTAATAAAATCTTAATAGTCCGAAATAAAATGGTCAAAAATTGTTAAACATTTAGTTTTAAAAAAGCTATTATTTAGTCAATATAATGAGTACTTATCTAATAGATGCCTTAAAACTAAATTTTTGCAGATGTTGAGAAAAGAACAGTTAACCAAATTCTCTCAAATACAGAGAAAATTTTGCATAGTATTGCATTGAAATTCAAATTTCAAAAAAGTGGTAATAAAAGAAAAAATATATAAATATTGTTCCCTCCATCAAATTCTTTATAAAAAGATGGAAAATTCAGTTTAGTGAATTAAACTTCAGCATAAAAATTTTAAAAAGAGTTGAGTGTAGCAAATGTATATAGTTAAAATTAAATAATTATTTGTCCAAGTTATATAATACTTGTCTAAAATGCACAGCTAAAACCAGCTTCTTAAAGAAATTCTTGGCAATAAAAATAAATTTTTCAGAAATATGTCAAATATTACAGATATCACTTGCGATTTTAGAAAACTCAGTACAACTGACTAGATGAGTAAAACTACCCTTGAGAATCATTGCAAAACACTCTTTACCATTTATTTTGTAATTGCAAGAATTTCACACTTCTGGTTAAGAAATGTACTTTTTAAATTATTCTAGTTCTGAATACTTTTAGATACCCTCTTCCCCCCACAGAACACTCAAAAGACAAGATAATAAATCTAATGCTCGTGATGTCAAGAATGGGCAGAATTCGAGAGACGCTCATACCATAAGGAGCAAGATAAGTTTTGGAATTGCAAACTCTTATTTTTGGAGTAGTAGACTCTATTTACCTTTATGACATCAGATGGACATCACCCTCATAAAATATTCTATTCATCCCTAGACACTACCTCATTTATATGTAATCTTATCTATAAATATCTCATATTATTAAATATATGATTAAACTTCACCGATTCTTGAATTGTGCCCCCACATACATATATTGATATACAGAAATTATTTCACCATAATTCATCGAAAAATATGCATTGAAAGCATTCATGCAGAATACTTACATGTTTTAAGAAATCATTAACACCTTCTAGTTCTTCTTTTACTTCTTTAATCTTTAAATTATAGTGCTTCACATTCAGCAAGGACTGTGACTTCAAACTAGAAAATATGGAAGAAAATTATACATTGGCAGCATTAACACACACATAAAACAACAATAAACAAAACCATAATGACTTAAAATACTAATCAGAGAAAAGTTCAAAATGTGAATACATGTTCATAATTTACAGCTCTATTGGCAGGTTCGTGTGTCCTGGAATTTCCAAAATTAGAATAGTATTTCAATATTGTAACATCTGAAATGCATAAGCTTCATTTGAAAGAATTTTATTACATACCAAGTTATTCCGCCAGCTACGTTTTTAGAAGATGAAAGATTTTTACATGGAGAGCTTTCGTTTTTAAAATAAAACATTTCAATAACAGATTTTTTTAAAACTTAATTTTATCATTTCCTTATCCATACATTTATGTTTTCTGACTGTGAGGGTTGAAATTTTATAACTTCCATCCCTAAATTTGTATGGAAAATAATAAGAAATTGCCTGTGTCCAAAGAGTACAAAATAATGAAAATTCCTGTTAGCTAGCCAAAAGGTAAAGATAGATTTCGTTTGTCCGAAGATATAAGGAAAAGAAAATTTCCTCCGCTATTCCCTTCTGCAATTTCATAAGAGTGCAGCTATGGGGATAAAAGAGGGTGAAAGAGAAGGCAACCGATGAGAGCTTTCCAACAGGACCAGACGAACACTCTGTTAGTCCATGCCCCGACACAAAGTTAAAAAAATCGAGGGGCGCAAAATTGTCAAAATAAAATGAGAAAAAAAATGGCAACGGACTTTCTGAATTAATCAGAAAATTTTCTAAAAAAATCTAGAAAACAATAAAACAATTTAATTTTATATACTAATGACCACAAAACTTTCTCCAAACTAAAAGTTCGTAAAAAAAATTTGTCTAAATTATACTTCTGTTAACTGTTTTTTTAAATGAAGTATTTTAAGTGAAAAGTATAAGTAAAGTTTAAAAATTTGTGTTAATTACTGAGTTGCACTGTTGTTTTTTTAGATGCCAGCTAAAAAATGTAAAAATGACCATATAACTTTTTTTTCATAATTCCTTACATTGTAGTTCCATAAGGGCGCAATTTTTTACTTTTGCACGGAGCGGTTCAAAGGCTAAATCCGACCCTGTTTCCAATGAAGTATCCCATACATAGATGAATAAGCAGTCAATGTTAGGGGTTGAAAATCACTTTTCAGACCATAACTTCTACACAATTGCAGTTATCGAAAAATTTTTAGTACAATTTTTTTTTGTTATGATGAGGTGAAAATTCTTCTAGTTTGATTTATCTTTCTATCAGTAATCATGAGGGAAAGAAAATTTCAACCCATCGCTATCACCATCATTTCCACACACTCTAAGCTGGATGGCCCTTATACGAACTCAGCTGAGTTTTTCATTCTCCCTACAACATATGGTTGGTGGTTCAAATCCAATCAAAATTACTCTATTTATCGTATTTACAAAATAACATGACAAACTATTATATGCATGTATATATATTTAAATGAAGGGCGGTTTTGAATTCTAGGGACCATGATTGGAGAAGATATGAAGAAATTTTTCCTAAGTCATGTCATGAGAACCATTGCAATAAGTAGATTTCCTATAAAGAATCTATCTAATATGGATTTCAGAAGCAATTAATATGGTATACAGAATAACATCACAAAAACCATGAATAAAAAAATGCATAATTTCTCATAAATATCATTTCTTTTCAGAATCTGGTGAAAAAATATTACTAAGATTACAGAAAACCATGATTCTTGAACTGACTTCCTATATTTGCAACTAAGCAATCAGTGGCGGAATTCGTATTTGGTCCCCAGGAAATGCTACTTCTAATATTTTATATTACTGCTAGTTGATTTTAAAGAATCTTATAATTTGCAGGAGGTAGGGAATAATTTAGTAATTATTTACATTTTTATTGGACACCGCTCTTTTATTATTTTTCATAAATGAACAAAATTTTACAATTTAAAAATATTTATTTCGAGTTTTTATTTCAGCAAAAGTATTTATTACTTCTTCAAAATCGAATGTTCAGCCAAAGGTGGTTTAATTCGTCTATTTAATTGTAACACCTAGAATCAATCCTCCATAAGACCATGGGCCCCTGGCATTTTGTATGTCCTGCTATCCTACAGTTCCGCCACTGTTAACAATGATCTCGTCTCATTTTATAACAACTCTAAGTGCTTTCTGGTACAAATGGTTAAGCAAGATGTATTGGATTCAAATAAATTGATCAATTAGAAATGTATCCCTTTTTACTTCTTTTAATTAAGAAGATCACATAACACATGTGACCCATAAATATAAAGAGCAATTACTTGATACATTTAAATCAAACAAATATTAACACATAGCTAAAACCTGGTTTATAACATACACCAAAGGCTCTTTGGAGCCGGGAATCACCATTTTATTTCTCCCTTTTACCTTTCCCTTAAGGGAAATTCACAATAGAAGTAAATGAAACAAGCTTGTTGTTTCAACAATAAGATAAAAGTCGAAATAGGTTAGATTCTAACAATGATAATAGATTTTTAAGATCAAAATATTTTAACTAAAAAACGTACTCATTGTATTCAGAAGGGAAACATGTACTACTCTGGTATTTTAGATAACAAAGAAACAATGATAAAGAAAAAAATTTGCCTATGTGGCTCATAATTCAAATAAAAAACATACTTTAAGAGAAAGAAATTTAGGTTATAGAATTTGCTCATATAACTACTAATAATTGAATGTGAGAATATAATTACTTACCAAAGAATCAACAGTTTAAACTCAGTACTCCCAGGACACGATTGCAATTTCTTAATCTTTTGTAGCAATTTTCTATCAAAAGAAAAATAAAGTAATATTAAATTTTGGCGTTTGGATAGTGTGCTGGATGTATGGTTGCAATAAAATGATGATCTAAATTATACACATTTAATTTACATTATTTACACTACTTATTTACATGACGGAAGTTTATGCGAACAACATCGCATCGCGCGGATACAATCTGGAATTATAACAATGTTGCCAGATACAAAAGATACATTTTACATTTCAATAATAAATGAGTGGCTTGACGCTAGCGCCGCCACAAAATTATCGAACTATCACATATACAAATCACACATATGTTGTTTAATTAACCCTTTTCCAATCGGCGATACATACACTGTACCGTGAATTTTTTCCCTTTTACTTCAGCTGCGGTACAACTGCTGTACTGAGCAATCGAGTGACAGTTCTTCCCCCCCCCCTTTCTCCTGGAAGGAGTTCCAGACTCATTCATGACTGTGAGTTGTATTGT
>BGPR01023902.1:0-23382 GCA_013235015.1 Araneus ventricosus | reverse complement strand
CTGCTAATTTTCTGTTCTGAAACAGCAATTTCTGAATCAAGATTTATTCGAAAGTTTTACTTTCGTTGAAAGAAATTACAATGGCTTATAGTTTTCAGCCAAACTATTTGCAATCGAGACTTGTTCGAATTTCAGGAAAATTTGACAGCTCATGAAGAGATAAAACAAGTCTATAAAAGCAATCATGTCTTATCTGGGATTTTTTTTTTTTTTGCTTTGCTTTTTAAAGTTTTTTTATATATAATTTAATTCAACACTCATAGCATAATTCAACATTCATAATGATTTTTTTTCAAACATATTGCTTGTTTAAGAATTTCTTGTAATTTTGGAATATATTTTTTTCGTTTACTTCAGAATTCCATGTTTTGTTTATATTTAAAATAATTATATTTATATCTTCAGCCGCTAAGATCCACATTTCCTAAAAAGCTAATATTTTTAATAAACAAATGCTAAGAAGAATTTGGACATTTTTGCCCAATTTTTCGCCAATAAATTTAGTCTGAATAGAAATGAACATGAAAGAGGCTCTACATCATCGTAAAATGGAGAATATTTTTCCAATGATATTAGTTTGAATGCCTCCCGACTTTTCTCCACATTTAACAAATCTTGAATTTCATACTAATATGTACAGATTTGTTGATCCACAATTACCAGATTTATATCCCGCTGTAGGTGTAATAAATGTACAATAAACTATCTCTATTAAGAGACTGGATAAGGCTAACGTTACGCAGTCGACTACAGTTTCTACAAAACGGAAATGACCCCTATTGCAAGAGGTTGTAATTATTTTCTTCTGTTTTTTTTAACTTTTATTTACTATTTATTACATTTTATTAATTTTTTATTTTTTGCTTATTTTTATGTGTGCTTATTTATTTATTATGTGTATTTGTAATTATTTATGAATTTTTGAAATTATTTATTATGTTTGTTCTTTGTATTTTATTGTGTTTATATTGACATTGGTATTTTGTATTGTATTACTTATATTGTTTTATATTGTGTTTCCCACTTTTTTGTATTGTATTGTGTACTTATATTATGTTGTATGTAATACGTAATATTTGTATTGAAATTTTTTTCCCGCCGACAGCACATTTAACACATTTTCTTTAAAAATCAATATCCATATTTCATTTTTTTAATCCATTAATTTTTAAACTCGCCGTTACATGCTTTACATCCTTTAGGTACGTAGGGTCGGCAAGGGCAATAAAAAAAGCGGAAATCACTATTGTCATGGAAACTTCTTTCTAAATTATAATTCGATTTTTAAATAAAAACTAAGCAGAAAATTTATGATTTTTTTAATATTTTGGAATAACTTATTAAAAATTCATGATGATGATTCTTATACCATCTGAAAACGTTGAAAGTTTTCTTTTTAATTACATAAAGAATTATCTCCTTTTTCAGAAATGCTTATAAATTTTCAAAAGCTAATAATTTTATTTCATTTTTTTAATCCAATAATTTTTAAATTCGCCATGATCAGCTCCTCGCGACATTCTGACCCTAAATGCTCGATGCCTTTAAGGTGGCGTTCAATAAGCGTTATATTTCAGAGGGGGTTTTTTCGCTATTGAAACAATAGCGTAAAAGCTTTTATTTTTCTGACTGTTGAAAGAAAACAACATATTTCTTCTATTTCAAGTGCTTCAAACCAATAAGAGCTGTTATTTAGGGTTACTGCTGCTGCGATATCAAAGCAATATTGTATTTTGCTTTTTCTACTTTCGGCTTCTTCAATACATCCAACTGTTATATCATTGTCTCTATATAATTTTTTTGTCATGTCGGCTCGAAATCTAACGTACCCAAGTTTTAATTTATTACATGATCTGTTTCTTAGTTTATTTCTCTGGATGATATATATTTTCAACAAATTCAGTGCAAGTATAAATACTTCAAATACGTTCCCGATAGAGAACCAGTGGGAGTGACCTCCCCTAAACTTTCTCGTATACTGCTCAAAAATTTGTCATTTCCCCTCCCTTTGCGTGGATAAAAAAAATCGAACCTACTGTAATCCAGAATGCAACGAATATCAGAAGGTTTTTCATTGCAGATTATAGTGATTGTAAAATATTTAAGTGAAGAATCATATAAAAAGAGATGCCTATGTATTAAAACTTAGCAATATTTATTTTCCATCACACTCCAGCAAGATACACTATTATACGAGAGAGCGAAAACAAGACAGGAGATAAAACATCTATCACAAGCTCCGTCTCAAGGGCAAACTGACGTAATCCTCCCGCTTGGTACCAGAGGCTGCTAAGGTCGCATGAGCGTGGAGATGGGTTTTGAAACGAATGCTTAGCAAGTATGCGATTAAATAGACCGACAGACAGTCAACCCGTTGACGGATTTGGCCCAAAATTTTATACGGACCTACATTCAGGTTGATAAAGCTGTGTACAAAATTTTATCCATCTAGGTATTCAGGTTTTTGAGTTATAGTGCTCACATGAACGTGGACAGACAGACAGACGGACTTCCCGTAGACGGATTTTGTCCAAAATTTGACAGAAACCTGAAAATTGTGTGTAAAGATCACATACCAAATTTCATCCCCATAGCTCTAATAGTTTTCGAGTTATCGTGTTTACAGACAGACAGACACACACACACAGACAGACAGACATAATTCCAAAATTGTGTTTTCGGACGCAGGGAGGTCTAAAACGTGGAGATTCGTCGAAATCTCGAGTTCGAGTTTTTTGACGATTACAATACTTTCTCTTTGAATACTTCGTATACGAGAAAGTAAAAAGGGCAAAATTTTCAGCTCAAATTCAAAAATCGTCATTATGTAGGAAATATAAATATAAGCCTGATTTAAAACCAGCAAACGGGTTGCTTAAACTCACTCTATATAATTTTAGTTATTGAATTGATTTAATACAAAACTAATATGATAGAGGAATAGTCCAGAGTGTAATTAAAAAAATGATGAAATGTTTCCACTACTGCAAAACAGCATTTCTAGATATTCTACAATGCATATTTAGATATTTTTGCAATCATTTTCTTTCTGGTGCTTTGCTATCTTCAAGATTTTTCTATTTAAGTGTTTATATAACATTTAAAGTAACATTTTTTTTTCATAATATGCCGGTTTATCAAGATATAAGACGCTGTTTTTATTTTACTTTTTCTTACTAAAATCGTTTATGTGCCCAACAGAACATAAAACTGATTTTTTTTTTCCTTTGTTTTTTATCAGCCTATCACTTTTCGATCCCGAGACTAGCTTTGACCTTTTTTTTAATTTTTGTGATAATCGGCTCTAGATTCATCAAAGCGTATGGGAAAAAACCTTGAAAAATGCTTAATTTTTTCCCTGAGAAAATTATTGTCTCCTATATGAAATAATTGGTATTACATAGTAGTAAAAGATGATATTACGCCATTCGTGATTAGTTTTTTTAACGTCACAACAATTTGAGTTGCATGAACTATGAGTAGGACACATTAGAATGCCAAAACGAAGGTATTTTATTTTTAGGAAATGTATTTCCCAGGTTTAGCAGGGGGACATATCTGCTCTACCCGGACACTCACTTGATCACTGGAGCATATGTGTGCCAGCAGTCTTCATTGAGTAACTTTTTAGGGGAAAAAATTACAAGTTTTCCAATTTAGATTTATGAATCAATCAAAGTTTCACCGAAATTACGCGATATTTTCCGAAAATAAAAGCATACACACTCGTTAGCTATCAAATAAGCCTATGCAGCCTGAAAAAAAAACCGCAATGCAGCAACCTACGATAGTGACATAATTTTCTATAAGCGAAAACTCCTTCTCAAAACTTGGTAGGACAGATGGGAAATACTTCAATTTGCCCAAGGAGCATTTCTAAACCAAAACTATTTTATAAAATTCTTCTGGAACGTAAGTGTCCCATTAGTCACGAAAGGGTTAAATAAATAAAATTTTGAAGTCATTTTAAAATCTAGGATCATTTCAGTTAACAATAGTAGAAATTTCAAAAGATGTTTAACGGCTCCCACAGACGGCGACTAAACTGACCGAATTATGGAGCTTTGAATTTCATCATTTTAAACCAATCAGCGGCCGTGCAGAGCAGGCGTTGCGCGTTGATTAGACGATCTTCCTCGAGTAGGCCATTGAAATGTTCTAAAATCGTCTAAAACAGCGATATTCAAAGCTTCATAACTCGGTCAGTTTTAGTCGCTGAAGGGCGAAACTATTTTTAAATGTTAGTGTGTTAAGAATATTTTACAAAATATGATTAATAGAACCGGGGGACTTCATAAAAATTTAGACTTCTTAATTTTTTCAGCCGTACATTCACCTACTCAAAAAGCATAAAATATAATTATTTACGCCATTTAAAGCATTTTTCCAACTGGAAGTCTATGCCTATCTCCAACGGTTTAGAATTTAGCTTTTGGGCCACATTTAAAATAGACATCCTGTATATGCTAACTATGTTTTGATGTTATTTCTGCCGATTTGTGTCAAGCGTTAGTGTCCGTGTGGAAAATAATTATGCTTCTTACTATTATTTCTACACACAGCGATGGCTTATGAAGAGAGTCAAGTCGAGGATTTGAGACTCGATACCACCAGTGATTCGTCATTCATGGCCCTGGTGGAAGTCAGATTTTGTCTTCCTGGTGGTGTAGTGTCAAAATCAGAAGAGCGGAAGCAGGCTCAGGTATCATTGTAATCTGACCACGAATCGAAATACGAGGCCCACTCCAAAATAGACTCCATACCACCAACGATTCGTCATTCGTAGGCGTGGTGGAGGTCAGATTTTGTCTTCCTGGTGGTGTAGTGTCAAAATTAGAAGAGCAGAAGCAGGCTCAGGTATCAGTGTCATCTGACTATGAATCGAAATACGAAGAGATATCCAAAATGGCCGTCGAGAAGATTCAGAAGTGGGACGTTAATCTAGATAAAATATTTCCATCTTGAATTCCTTTCATTTCTATCAAATTTCATATCACTGGTCATAAATTATTTCTGATATAAAAGTTATCATGTGATATTCAGTTCTGTTACATTCAACAGTTCTATGTTTTATTTTTGATTTGTTGAAAGGTAGATATGGCATACCATCTTTTTAGTCACATTTTATTCGTTTTCAATCTTATCTCACCTTAGATATGTCGAGAATTTTCGGTTACATTTTCAAGTAAACACATAGGGGTTTTTTTGTTGTTTTTTTCTCTCAAAGACAGGCATGAGATTTATAGGCTGAACTCTAAAATTTGGATAACATGGAAGAACTTTAAAAAAATGGTAATGCTTGAAATAAGAGAAGGGATATAAAACTAAAAATCTCAACATTCTTTTAGTCATATCTAACATATTCTTATATAAAAATAAAGAGAGATTTTTTTAAAAAATTACTTACATTTTATTTAGAAACAATAAAAGGATGTTAAAAAAGAAAGGAGTGAGATATTAAAGCATTATGAGTAAAATACATTAACATCACTAGAAAAATAAAGGTAAAATAAAAATTAATGCAAAAAGGATGGCATTCAAATTTAGTTTATTCAATCATTTTTATGATATGTTCCGCTAGATGTGAAAAACTAAATTTCTTTTATTGTTATCTAGGAATTTCAAAACATTTGAAAATGTTTATAAGTAGAAAAATGCTTTTCTTTTATGTGGGTTTTATAAAAATTTCTTATTCTCTTTCTTCAACTTTGCATTCAAACATTTGCATTTAGAACAAGGAGAGTGTTATTTAAAACATGGAAATACTTAAGTATTAAATAATTAATTCAAATGTCAAATCAATCATATCTACCGGACAATACTGCTATAAAAACTAGAACTTTTAGGAACACTTGTCATTTTCACTAATTCTGACAAAGCTGAAAGAGAAAAATTAATTATTTCAAAAACAAAATATAAAATAGAATAAAAATTCAGTTGAGCTTAAGAGAAAAATATGGAACAAATAATGTCTGAGTAAACGAAAAAAAATATTGAATGCATATGTAAATTTGTTGTCTGAATTGAAAATATCAAACTGTATATAATTGAGGTTAATAGCGTCAGTAACATGTAAAATTATTTGCTCGAAAGTCGATGATTTTTTTGATGAAAATGAAAAACGCGACTTTGCTTCTTAGGTGAATGCAAAAAAAAATTCAAAACAGCATATTTAACTTCATTAAAAGAGTTGTCATTGAATAGTCGCAGATAAAATATTCTTTGCAAAAGTTGCGATGAATGACACAAAACATCATAGGTACTTACTAACATACTTCTTTTAATTTTTTAATTTCTTGATTTGGAAACGAGAGGTCAGACTAAATGTATGAAAAAAAAACTTTGACAATAAAATATACTTGGGCTGTTTTATGTTTGACATTAAGAAATGCAAAACATTTACAAATTTAGATTGAAGATTATATTGGGAAAAATATTTGAATATCAGATGCATCAAAATATTTTTAAAATCATATTTTAAAGAAATAAAATAATTAAAAGATTTTAAAAATACAGAAAAAGAACTTGTCAATAACCTGAGAATCAAAGCAAAAATCGTTAGAAATCGCAATGCGCTAATAGTAATTTGTAATTTTAATCACATCCTTAATACGTTTTAATTTTTAACAAATGTTTAAAAATGTAGGGCAATGAATGAAGAAATGAAATAAAAATCTGAAAAACATATCTGAGGGTGAAAAATTTATTACAAAATTATCCGTCTTTACGAAGTTAAATAAAAGCGTATGACACCAGACAGCTATTTTTAAAATCATGTAAATTTATGGCATTCACAATATACACTTTACATTTACGTTACACACAATACACAAATAAATAAAGGACATTTACGGTAATTGCTAATAAGTATTAGAAAAAGTTTTTAGTTTGGGTGGCATGAACGTGGGCACATGCTTCGCTTCTTGCAAGCACAACTCTGTCTGATTGGTTCCCAGTTCGCGCCAAACAGTAGCGCTTTTCTTAGTACGCATGCGCACTTGTTACATGAGTATATTACAAAACGAGAAGATTGTTAATGAATACAGTACATAAACCAGGAAGGATAGTAAGAGAGAGAGTTAAATAATCTTTGGTTAGACTCGCTTATGCAAATACATTTTCTAAAAGCCTCAAAGATGCCTACAGTAGAAAAAGGTAGAATATGCTACCCTTTACCAAGCATGAAACTTCGGCAATTAACTGTATCGTGCACTTCCATAAGGCATTACTAGTGTTCAGTATGTTCTTACAGTTGTTTTCCAGCCTATCTGAAAAAAACTCTTTAAAATGCGTTCTCATTCTTAAAAAATTCGTAGTTGTAATATTATTAGTTTTTTATATTAATTTTTGAGATGGGTTCAATAATTTATGACTACACTGTATATCAAATTTATAGTCAATCTATTCTAATTATACTTCCATGTACCAGTGTAAAGTATCAAATTTATAGAGCAAAGTATTCGAATTATAGTGCAAAATATTCGAATTATAGTGCAAAATATTCGAATTATAGTGCAAAGTATTCGAATTATAGTTCAATGTACCAAGTGCGTACTATCTAAACTGAAGTGCAATTATATATTTCCCAAAGAAAAACCACCATTAACAACACAATGAATTTGAACACGTTATCTATCAAAGAAAATGTAGAAATAGTATACCTTGGTGTCTTCATTGCTGTTTATCTATATAGGATTTTATGCAACCCTTTATTTATCCTGTGAATCAAACATGCAACCGAAAGAAACTAGATTTTCGTCTTTAATAATTGATAAATAAATTAAAATATACATTTCCTACGTATTTAATAGCGATTATAAAAAATTTTGTTCATAAAACTTCCTTTTAAGAGAAGTTTGAAAGAAATTGCTAAATTATAGTTGAAAAACCTCAGTGAAATTTCTTCCTGAATCCTCCGTCCTGGATCACATACTGAGTAATTAATAACACAGGCATCAATTTTCACAAACATTTGATGCTTAATTTTTGTCCCAAAATCTTAATTATGCTAAGCGGCTGCGTAATTCTAAGCTTTAGTGAAATTGCCCTTGGCCTGAAGCTAATTATTTTTCTGAACTTTGTTACAAAGAGGCGAGATGTTCAAGTTTCTCTAAGAAGTCTGTAACTCTTTTCACAGAATATCCTGCCTAATTTGAGGAAAGCTACTAGATTCAAAACTTATTGCCATTTTATGATCGGCGTAATTTCTTAGTCTTCCATTTCTGATCTTATATCAAAGAATGATAACTTAATTTCATGGATTTTTATTAATCTGATAGACAGCAGTTGATGTTTGACAACCTGACAATAGGTATCGGAACTTTTTGCAAAAGGGAACAAAATAGAGCCCATTAACTAGTATTCCAAACCACCCATTTTTAACAATGTTGAAGATTTGTCAGAAGTTCATATTTGATATTTCTATATCATTCATCTAAACAGTGTTCTAAAAACAGACAACTAGTCAACTGAGAAGAAAATCCCTTATTCAATAAAAATTTTTAAAAATAAACTTAACCCTTTGCACTCGGAAAAGTAATTAAATGCATAATTATTCACTTATTACAAGGGCTCATCTTATCGCTTCGAAACGTAAAAAATAAATTTATGCAAGTTCATTTTTCCTACATAATTATTCTGAGACTTTAAAAAAAATACCTACAAAGTTGTAAAATAGTAAAAACATCAAAATCAAGAAACTACAAATTGATGCACCGTCTAGAATGGCGACTGAGGGTAGCCTCTCGACTGTAGAGGATTGAATAAACAGATGTCAAATATGTGTCTCCTTTAAACTTTTTTAGGAAACATTTTTCAAAAGTTATGAATTTATACAATTACAAAAATTCCGATATGTATTATCATGAAATTGTTTCACATCCTAAAACACGACAGTGAAGTTTCAGTCGTGCCGAAATGTAATGAAACCTAAAAGAATATCGAAAGTTCATTACTTTATCCAATAGGTTCGCTTAAAGTCGACATTAAAATTAATAAGCACTATATGTTTACTAACTGCCGAAAAATAACATTTAAAAAATAATGAGTGCACAGAAAATACTAAAATTTACACGAATCAATTAAAAAATTGTTTCTCTTAATAAAGCTAGTGTTTCACCAAATAATGTTACGCAGTGGGGGAAGTTGTTTGGGGATAGATTCGGGATGTTCATATAGTGTTATTTAAATGCGTAGGATAATCAATGCTCACACAAAACTGTATTAAAGAGGTTGCAATTAAAAGAAGGAACTTAAAGCTGAAAATTTTATATTTCATTCAAAAACGTCAAATTTTAATATAAAGTTATTCATAAGTTATCCCCTTATTTGTAACTAATCGCCTTCGGCGACCAGCTTGGTCGCCGGAAATAAAATTTCAACTGAATCACTTATGCATAATTTTATATTCGTGGTTCCCTTAAAAAAGTAGTTTTAAACTTCAAATTGCTATAGACATTTAATCCGAGTTTTTTTCGTTGCTTTGCACTTGTTCTGTTCTTTGTCTACATTAACGTAAAATACGCATTTTATTTCAACATTAAATTGGCGCGGCACATTTTATGTAAAGCAGCATGCTAATTGGCTTAAAACACGCTGATAAAAAGAATTATAACATAGGAACATTAATCTTTCCGTTTTCTGGATAATTTCATTATACACTAACTATCTTGAGAACTTCCTTTACACATCTCACAGAAAAATTGATCAAATGAAAGAAGAAAGTAAAATCCACTAAGATATTTTCTTAGCTTTCAACAATGGTAGAGAAACACGCCATTAAATATTTGTTTAAGCAATGAATGCGGTTTGAAATGCGTTGCAAAAATGAAAAGTATTATTGTAAATTAAGCCAACAAATATTTTAAATTTTTTTTAAATTTTGTAAAAAATTGTTCGATAACTTAATTGATATAATTGAAAATGTAATTTTTCGCACTTTCAGATGGTGATAATTTTTGTGCTTTAATATGTTCGGAAGTTATTAAGGAAAAACGCCAAAATTTCGCTTAATTTTTAATTAATTAAAATTTCAAAAAAGGGCTCCGAGGTGCACATTCCCTCCCTCCGAAATATGTTTATGCCAAATTTCGTAGCTCTAGGTCCAGCGGTGTGCCCTGTAAAGCGCCAACACACAGACACACACATTCTCCTTTATTATAAATAGATATTGTATGCTTGTATGAATGCGACTTACCAACACTAATTTTCATAACTATGACATAATCAAAACACAAAATTTTATATTTGTAAAAATTAGAGAATAAAAGTAATTCTAAATCTCTCAACAGTGTTAGTAGAATATTTCTTTAAAAAGAATTTAGTTTAAAACTACGAATCTCTTTTGACAGGGCATATTCTTACAACTTTCGCATCTCAAGGTTTGTCATTTTATTTTGTATTGACTCTGCAATTCAAAATTCATTTTATTGATATTTTCAATGTCTCGTTTAAATAGAAAACCTTAATTGACTACGAATTGCCCTGAATTCAATCATATAAATTAAGAAATATGGGGTTTTGATCAAGCACTGGATTCTCTCATACTATACGGTATATTTTTTTTAATCAAGAAAACCGTCTAGATGTTTTCAGAGTTAAATTTAAGTAAGTTATTTTTTGTTTGCATTCAAAAAGGCGTTCGATTTAATATGTATTTTCCGCTTGAGCTGAGTAACATCTTGGGCGGACAGCTCTTCTGACATCTTTCGAGTTCGGTTTCTTCCGATTTTTGTGCTCATTTTCTTACGTTTTTCTCTGTCACTGACACCTGATATCATGTTCGTTTCCAAAACAAACACTGTTCCTGATCGCCAAACAACTATTTAAGTAACTTTCTTACAGAGGCCAACGGAAATTGTCTTCACCCGATAATTTTCTCTACTGTTATTTTTTAATTAAAATAATTAGAACACGAAAAATAAGCTAAAAGCTACGCAAAATCTTCAACAACAGTTAAAATTAAGTTGAAGTATTGCTAAGAATTTTAGCTTATATTTTACAGAAACATTTCTTTATCTTCTTACCGATCTTATCTTCCATAATGATTTATTATGTAGTTTAACGTCTCCGTTAACAGGTTAAACTTGAGCAGAATAACTTTCTTAGCATCCCCTTAAACTTCTTTGGAGCGACAAAACTTACGATTCTTCTCATTTAAATTGCAACTTGATAGGTTTATATCAACTTTCGAAAGAACCATTAAGCAAAAAATATTTTTAAACCATCTAGAAATTTAGAGAGATATCGCTTCACCTCAGCAGCTCTTATTTTACCATAATTCTTTATCGCTTATTTTAACAATTATGAGAAAACTTAAATATTTTAATACTATTTCTGCTGCATCAGTTGTAGTAAGTACTATTGTGGTATCAAATTTCAAACCATTTTCATTCTTTATCAATTATACGACTTTTTGTCGTAATAAAATTATTTGTATCCTTCAAACATTAGTTTTACATCATGGTTCTATCATGGTCATCCATTAGTTTCAATATTTTGGATCTTAAGGAAACTTTTATAATTATAATACACTGCTGAGCTGTGTGCTACACCTTGTCACGTTGGTACAGTAAATTTCGAGCGAGCAAACAAAGCTGACGGTAACGTTTAAGGAAAATACCAAATAATGCCTTTTAAATAAAAATGGCAGATGCAGTGGAACTAGAAAACAGGAAACAAACTGCACGCTATCAAACCTATCTTACAGCGCTAGCTATCCCAGGTAAAAGGAAACTGATATTTTTTTATTTATTTTTGCTGAGACATACAAGATTTACTCGTCTATTATGTAAAAAAATCCTGTTCACGCTATAACTGCCGTGCCTGTTTGGAAAACCTTAACAGTATGCCTACATTCTAATGCCCAACTATTAAACTTTACCCAAACAACTCCAATATCATAATTTAACACAACTTGGTAAAAATACTCATTCTTACCTTTTCGTGTTTATGAAAGCCATTGGATTTCACAACGGCACAGATTTTATGTACCATCTAAAAGTATTCTTATACAACCATGCTATGATCTTTTTAAATTGATAAATCTATAAAATTTAGCTCTAAAGTAGTATGGCCAACGTAATGGCTCATAAACCATGAAACTCGAACTGAAAATTCTGGTATACACAATTATTAGACTTTTAAAACATTTTTATGTTGATTCTTGGAAATTTCTTTATTGTTTTGATGCTGTACTCGATAAGTCCTTACGATCCTGAAAGGGCTATGTAGAGAGGATTTAATGCATTTTTCGCTGAGGATGAATGAGAATATTTTAATGGCATTTTACAACTGAGAAAAACATCCTTGTGAAACATATTATTTATTACATACATAAAGTAAAATTACAGAGTGTCGCGTATTATACTGTCGCGTAGTATAATGTAACATCTCTGAATTTTAAAGTAATGTATTATTAATGTATAAAACCTAGACCCGTTCAAACATGATTTTCGTTTTATTTTTTTTTTTTTTCATACTTTGTGAATTAACGTGCTATTGGAAGACCAATGCGGAAGCATTAAAAAGTGTTGTCTTTTTGTGGTTGTTTTATTCTGAGTAATGGAATCGTTTTAATCCTATGCGAATGGACATTCTCACTATTATTAATGCAAGCAAAAAAGACTGTCATATGGAAGCTTGTAATTTGAAAGTATCCGAACTTTTTTAATGCATTTAAAAATTTGTTTTCAAATATATTTCTTTAATTCTCACAAAAGTATTTTTATTATTCAATTATTCATAACTACAAAGGACAAAAACTGTAGCGTTGCAAATAATAATCACTGCGCCCTGTACAATATATACATATAGTTAACAACCAAAACCCATTTTGATATTATTCAAAATTCACAAAAGGGTAAGGCAAATTAAAGAGAATCGGCGAAAGAAAAAGACCTTTAAATTTCAAGTACTAAAATGATGAGAACCGTTGCTTTAAAATGAGTAGTTTAGAAAAAATATTGCATTATAATTATGCAAACAAATATTACATTTATTGTATTTCATAATTACAGGATGGTGACATTTGTAAAAAATTCGCATCCTTGATACACCCTTGTATAAACACTGTGCACTAAAAATACGTTTCTGAGTTTACTCCACTGCTAGTAAGCTTAAAATGATACAGGCCGCGGTGGCCTAGTGGTAAGTCCTGGCGCCGGGGTCGGAGGGTTCCAGGTACGAAACCCAATTCCATTTTAAAATCCATCGTCTGTGTGTGTCTGGTATACGCTAAATCTGATGACGTGGATCAAACGCTCTTCCGCTGATGTGGTGCGGAAGTTTGGAATGGGAGGTGCCAGTTCAGTTGTCTTTTTCGGCATCCGACCGGGGTTTCAAAATATCCCTCTTGCTGCTTCACGACAGGACGTTAATATAAACTAAACTAAACCAATCCTGAAATAATACTTACCTGAGTTAAATACGACAGATCTGTTCGTGTTTAATTAACTTTCTGAATTAGAATAACGTCCCCTTTTTGGAAGCTACCAGAGGGTTAGTTTGGAATAGACTTCGTAATTTTGAACCGTGATCCGATAACAAGGATTGCTCCTGAACTGGCATCTACTTCTCCAAACTTCCAGACCATAACTGACTCCAATGATGTCTTGAGGGTCCGTGTTACTTCTATCTTATCATATTGAAAGACTGTTCTTACTCTTTTTATCTTTTACCATTTTGCCAAGGACTTTTCACTTGACATCTCCTCTCAGGATTGACTTTTATTTCACACTTTCTACAGTTCAGCATTCTGTGCTCCTGACTTCCCGCCTGCTGAGTCTTTCTTTTTTTTATTATTTACATGAGTTGAGCTTTTTAAGAAATACTTTTTATTTTTTATTTCATTTTTCACTGAATGACAGTTCTATAGGTTTATAGCGCTCTCCACTTGTTTTTGCGTGTTTTTTTTTTTAACTTATTGTACCCTGTCGGTTCCTTGGTGTGGGATTCTCTCGGCGCCCTATGGCAGCTATTGGTCCATTGGCCCCGACAATAGATGACTGTTCCAATTCCCGAGTCTCTCCGCAGTTCTGGAAACCTGTTGCCACGTTGTCAATGCCCTAACGTTGTTTAGATTTTTTTTTGGGGGGGATAGGGCTATGCATTCTACTCTCTTTGACCTTTGTTTTTATTTTTAGACTACAAAATTTCATTCCTTTTCCTCTCCCATTGGCCGTTTTTATCCTGTATAGGACATAAAGTAATTTTAACTTGACAGTTTTATAAAAAACATTCTGTAACTGATAATTTGATATTCCCTTATATGCGGGACGTGCATACCGTTGAATAACGGAATTTATTCTCTCATCTCGAAGTAATTATTATTAATTATTAATTTATGTATTTTTAATTCTTTGTTTGGTTAGTTTCTATCTGTGTTTTGTGTGTCGTTTGATGTAATTGTTTGTGTATTTTGTTTTGTATTATAGGTTTCAAAATATTTGACCTTTTAAATCTGATTTTTACTGCTTTTCTGTGTTTATTTGTTTGTTTCTTTTTCAATACTTATCTATTTTTTATATATTTTTACTGTTCCTTGTTTGTCGAGCAGTAATTCAACTATTTTCTCCCACTGAGGTGGGTTGAGCCTGTTTACACTCCCAGCTCTCTTGTATTTAAAATTACCTTGTCTGAGTGCTCATCATTTTTTTATTGTACTAATATAACGTCCTCCCACATGCGGTGGAGGCTCCCCACTGGTCCTCTACCGTCCTTACACCCTTTTTGGGTAGGCCGGGCCAGTGTGGGTATTTTTACACTACACCAGAAGGAGGACGTTAAATATGTTGGTGGTTGAACGTCATCATTTTACACGGAAAATATTCCATGCAATTAGCCCTCGAATTCTAGATTTTATCGTGAGATCACCAAGTGCTTAAATCTGAGATCCCCATTACTATAATACACAAAATGGCGTTGTTCTTTGCATTTGTTTCTATTGCTTCAAGCTCACTTATTGTGGATTTAACTCCAAGTATCTTTTGAATTTTTATAGTGTTCATTTAGTAGTGCGATGTGTAATATACGAATTTTTGACTCAATTACCGAAATGTAATGTCCAATATAGAAGCACTTCACCGTTTTGATTACTGTCTCTGTTCAATCCTCGTTCATCTGTCAGCCGTGCTTCTTCCCTCGCTCACAAGATATTCCAAAGAACGAAGAGGGATAATGTAGCGTCAACTAAGCAACGACCTTTGGGGGGATAATGTAGCGTCAAGTAAGCAACGACTTTTGCGTGTTTCCTGATTTATATTTTACTAAGTGGAGAAAGATGAATACTCATGGTCGCACGAAAACGGAATGGATTTGGAAAATAATATTTTCCTTTATAGAGATAAGAAAATCTTTAGCAAATATTGCTTTTCGGAAATGCATGGTTTTATTGTTCGAAAATTATACTGCATTGGTTGTCCTCTGGAACATAAGACTCCTGTTGATCTAAGTCACCGATAGAAGAGGTGTGTTCAAGTGAAAGTGATCAACCGGAATAATCCAATTATCGACTTATCGTCATAGATTCAAAAATGCTCCGATTTTTGCTTGTAACTAAAAAAAATTAACTATATTTATTATTACAAAATTAGATTTTCTAATAACTGTTCGGTTTCGAAGGTCCTTTGAATTTTATCAATTCATTATGTGTTGATTCCA
Organism: Araneus ventricosus; assembly: GCA_013235015.1. Taxonomy (NCBI): domain Eukaryota; kingdom Metazoa; phylum Arthropoda; class Arachnida; order Araneae; family Araneidae; genus Araneus; species Araneus ventricosus. Next base: position 7,725 of record BGPR01023902.1, on the reverse strand, counting down.
GTTATCATTAGTACAGTGGCTTAACAGAGTTAAAGAATACTTGAAAATTCTATGCATTCCTTGGAATTTTTTATATTGATTATAATACGTCTATAAGTAGCTCAAGTCTGAAAATATGATAATTTGATACTAGTACAACAAACTGAGTTAAATGGTAAAAGGTGAAAGAGGATTGAAGTTGAATACCTACAACATATGATACTATAGATTCTTAAACATGTCGAATTGAAGTGAAATATTGCGAGACATGCGTATATCTACATTTTAAGTAGATCTTTGTATAGAACTGCACATAATGGTTCTCATGACACGACTTCCTGGAAATTTTGCAAATCTTCATCGATCATGACCCCTGAACCCAAAACCACCCCTTCTGTGGGGTAAAAAAGTTTTATATATATATATGTATAACGTTTTTTTTCCATACAAGTATCTTGGTATCATCGATAACTGAATAATTTTGAATCAAATTAACCAGTTTGGGATATGTTGAAAGATAGTGAAATAATCTCGGTCGAGTTCGTAGATGGGCTCATCCCAGCCCGCAGAATGGGGCGGATGGTGGGAAATTTTCATTCCCTTTCTTACAATTGAAAATAGAAGGAAAATCTCACAAGGAATGATGTCTTCACTGACAACATTGAACTAATTCTTGAATTTAAACTTTTCTGATAGCTGCAATTGCTTGTAGTAGCATGAGCTGATGATTTTCCGACCTTCCCCCTAATCTCCCCTATCTTAAAAATACGTTTTAACCAAGCATGTTACCCTCATTAGGAAAGCCTCTTGTCATTGGTAGCCTTTTCTCACCTGCTCATCTCTCTTGTAGCCCAACATTTATGGAATAGAGGATGTCTTTTCCTTATTATTATAGTAGAGAAGTATATGTCATACGTGCTTTGGCGCGTGCTAGTTTTGTAAACAGATAATAGAGTAATTTTTTGATTGATTTTAATATAGGATACATGTTGTAAGGACGGAAAATCTCGGCAGAGTTTGCAGATGGACTAACCAGCTCACAGTGAATGGGTGGAGAATGGAATGAATTCATTCACTAATTCCCTTACGATTCAAGAGAAAGAAAATTCAAAATTAGGCGAATTATTGCCTTATCACAAACAACTTTATATGAAACTTTTTGATGTTTAGCCATTTGAAGTATGGAAGCTGGCTAAAGCCATTTTCAATCCCTCCCAACTTATCTACTTCCCATATTCTCCATGACTAAAGATAGAAAAAAATTTCTTCACTAGGCGAATTATCACCTTATGATAACGAACAATTTTATACTAAAAGTTTTTTGTCTGCTAGAATTGCTTTATAAGTTATGAGCTGGAAAAGCGATATTTAATTAATTTCCCCCCCCCAACTTATCATTTCCCCATAGCTTCGTTAAGATTGAAGATAAAAAGAAAATTTCAATTAAGGTAATTATCACCATATCATAACAAACTACTTTTATACTGAAAGTTTTTTGACAGCAAGAATTATTTAGAAGTTATGAGTTCCCATCAACCTCATTCACCTTCACTTTTTATACGGCATAATATATAATTAATTTATGACTAATTAATTTAATTAATGTATAGTTTATATATTTGTTAAATTTTGTTAATTATATCTGTTAATTGATATACCTGGCTTTGCTCCGGATTAAAATGTTTTCATGTTTAATATTTTTAATGTAAAAATTATTATTGTATAAATATTATAATACGCAAATTACTTTTCTGATCTAAAACGCTTTTAATTAAAATGAGAATATCAATTGAACCAGACAATTTTTATATATATATAATAACATCCGTTTTCTTCATACGTTATTATTTGTCATATAGGTACTTCAAATTTTGTTAACAATTACTAAAGTCAATGAAATGTTTTAATGAATATTTTGAAACAATTAAATTAACTGTTTAATTATTCATTAATTTAAAGCGTGAAAATAAATCAATAGCTGGTCCCGATATAAATTGTTAAATCGTCTACTTTTAAAATTTTCTTTTAGCATTCTTCCTCTGGAAACAGTTCTTCGTATTATTTTCGATCAACAAGAATATTGTTACGAATTCAGTTTAAAATTAATTTTGATAAAAACAATAAAATGAGAGAAACAAATTTATGGAAATGAAAGACATCGCGGAAAAACGCCTTGCTAAATTTTTAATTAAGTGAAATTTTAAGCATCTTTTAGGCTTTGAAAAGTTGAAGGTGACCTTCCTCTTTTCCTAAATAAAAAGTTTGAAAAGTTTGATTGAAATCAGTTCAGTGGTTTAGGAGGAGATGTGGAACATACATACATAGCCACAGTGACTTTTATTTAAATTAACATAATTACTAAATAATTATAAGATAAAGATTTCTGGCATATAGTATAAGCCATAAAAAAGGTTTTAGTGGAGTTTTGTAACAATTAATTTTTTAACTTTAATTAAGTAGATAGTTAATTTTAATTAATCAAATAATTTTAATAGTTAATTTGATAATAGGTTTTTTTGACAGAATACTTTAATTTGATATTTAACTAAACATGGCGGGACCATGATTTGTTTAATAAAATCAATATATTGTAGCCAAAAATAAGAGTAATTAAATAAGAGTTCCCTTTATCCTCTTTGCTATTGAAAAATATCTCCTTAACTTTAAAATTGTTTGCCTGAGTATTTGGTTTTAACCGTCGATGGAGATTTAAATTTACTGTTCAAATTGGCTGCATTCATATCCTATGCTTTAAAAACACGTATTAAATTTTCCACTCACAATGTTTAATAATTTTTATTCTCTTATATGTTAAGAATTTAGTGACTATTATCTCTGTAACCAGGGAGTTCTCTAAATGAGCCCATTTTAGTAGTGTTTAAGTGTATCATGTCATGTGATTTTACCATATGACAAAGTAATGTTCGCATAATTATATTGTAACCTAGATTAAATAAATTAATTTTTAAATCTAGTGTCCTTCTTCATTAGTGCCAAGAGTCAATTTCTTGCTACTGTTTCAGATAGGCTGGCTTAATGTTATCTAGGAGATATTTGCACTGCTGAGATGTTTATTTCTATATGACTCCTACCTGTTGAATGATTATGTGTTGAGATATAAAAAAATTGACCAATGTACTGACCGAAAAATCTATCATAACTTTTTGGAATGAAAAATGGAATGATAAAACCTTGATATAACAAAAAATCAAATGACATGAAAACAGAATCACAGCGTAAATACTGCAATGTGTAGAAACAAAAAGTCATTGGCTGTGTCTGTATTGATCAATAAGTAATATTTCATGACTTTTGTAACATTAACGTAAAGGAATCTACCTTTGCCTTCAAGCTAGCCGAAAAGGGATTTTTTTAAATAGAGTAAATTTATCAAATCATTAAGAAATTGTCTCTTTCCTGTTACTAATATTTGGACGTGAACTCCATCAGATGCATTAACTCAAACAACGGTTTTCTAGATTAAACTAGCTGCCTTAGGTGACTTTCTGTTCGCCCGCAATATTAATAACCTGTATTATGTATGCAAGTTGTCGATATAAATTGGCGGATTGGCGGTTGTAGCGGCTAAAGCACTCTGCCAAAGTTTTATTTTGCGATATATCTCAAAAATGGAAGGTGTTGGGTGGCGGATGACATTGATGACATATATGAAAGTTTATGATGTAGATAACATAAAAATTGTCGAAATAATACATCGATTGGGGCTGAGGTACTGCCCCTCTGGCTTTGCCAATTATTTTAAATTTATAGATTCTCCTCAGAACTAATTTTAAGGCATTTATTGAAACTGATATTAAACTAAGATTTAAACTACCGAATTTTATTCTTAGATTGTAGATTTAACACCTCAAAGTATAGTAAATTCTTGGACATTCGATGTTTAGTAACTTATTTAAAATAAAAAGAATTTTTCATGTAGTTATGGGACGCTTTAAGATCGCTCATCCTGTTTGACGATCAACTGGAGTTTTCTTCAGTGGTAGATACGGGCACGTTATGCGATGTTTTTAGACAATCATAATAGCAAAGGGGGATTACTACTTAAATGGCATTTTTTTTTTCATTTGAGATTCATAATATCTTTGAAGTGCAAGAATAGTTGCTTTGGTGAAACTGTGCTATCTAATTTTACAACTAACAAAATTTCCATATAATTTTGACAAATTTTACTTCTTATATGCCAATCTTCCAATGAAACTGTCTTGACTAAAGGTCTGCATTATCCACTCACTAAAAATTTAAAAACGTACAAGTGCAATTATTATATCGAATAACTCTAAAATAATTAACAAACTTAAAAAGATATAAAAAACGGGATAATCAGTTTTCAAATAATTTCATAGACTGCAACTTATGGAGAAACATTGTTTCATCATATAATTAAACACATATATCATAAGATTTTTTTAATTGTTATATAAAATTTCTAATTCGTTTTACAGTTTACTTTTCGTGAAATACTTAGGCTTTCAGACCTTATGAATTATTTCCTTAATATTCGTAATCATTCAGCTAATTATTCAGCCAGGTTCCTCAATTTATGTACAAATGGTAAAATTACAAAAAAAATGCCAATTATTCGAATTTGCTCATAAAAACTAAAACTCAAAAACTCTACTCAAAAAATGTTTTAAGTTTACATTGATATTTTTGGAAATTTAAGAATTTTAATCAATCATATATACTTGTACAAGTTAAGCAATTCTTATCTTCCTTTTTACCGTTCTGTTCATTAAATTTTTTATAATGTTAGAAACTGAGAAAAAACAAAACTCCTCCCGAATTTATTAAAGAAAACATTTCGTTAAATCTTAATGAATATGTTGCTTGCAAATATAAAAATTGTACATAAACACTGCATGTCAAATATTTCTCCGGCCAGCAAAAAATAAGCTGGGAAAATTTGTCCACAGATCTATACAAATTCCAGGTTAAGAAAACAATTTTACACTTTTAACCTTTCGATTCAAGGATTTTTCAAAATGAAGAATAGAAAATACAACATTTCACAGGATTCCAGATATTGTATTAACATGTTGACTGCCATATCATCTGAACTCAAGATCAAGTAAATATAGCTTTAAGAAACTTCTTAGGATTATTAATGAACATTCGATGATTAAAATAAGAATAGAATACATAAATGCTTAATGTACTAAAATAATTCGCTTACTATCATCACGCGACAAACTAATACTGGGTTTATCAAAAAATCCACATAACAAAAGTATTATACATAATATCATTGCCAGTGTTTTTGAAATGCACCAAGAATCATTTAAAAGCATTGTATCAGTTCCAGAACATTTCTCAGAAGTGGTGGCGACTCGGGGAGGGGGGGGGGGGCGACCCCTCATTTTTTGAGGAAAAAACTAAATGCTTTATTTCATTTTAGATGCCTAAAACTAGGAATTATATATATATATATATATATATATATATAAAATGTTTTTCGTGGTTGTAGACATTGAAATAAACAGGCCGAGCAAATAACTACTTCGTATTTTATTATCAAACTATTTAAGTAAAATATAGGAGAGTGGTGGGTATACGTGCATCTCCGTTTAGGTTACAAGTAAAAGTGAACAGAAAAATCCCCGTATTCTCTCAGATAAGGGAATAACATATTGACACGGGATCAAAGTGAAGGGAATATTGGGTATTTTTAATAAATTATGTAAGAGTTTTAAGGGGAAAAGTCTAGCGCCAAGGAGACGCGTCATTGTTTTCGGTGGGCACGTGAAAGCGATTAAAATATTCTTTTAGTAATAAATATGCCAAAACGAGAATGTACCAGAGCAGGAAAAGAGCAAAACTGGGTTTTAGAAAGGAAGAATTGATTTTAGAATACATTAGATTTTTAAAATATATATTAGATTTGAAATAAGGTAAGTGAGATTATTACATACATATATATATAAAAAACATTGTCCGGAAAAGATATTAATTTTTGTAACTAAATTTTTGTTGCCCTATACTCCAGGGCACTTTGGGTGTCTATAAAATTTTACTCCCCACTTCTGCCACCCAATTGCCGTCACTGTTTATCACTAAGTGATGGGGAAAGAATGGAACACATTAATACTGGTTATGCATTAACATCAAAAGTCCAAACGGGCTTTTAATACTTCTGTATTTAATTCGTACATCTGCACGGGATATTTCCAACAATTCCCTGGCAGTCAACCATGTTAAGAGTAGTTAGATTTAAATATTCATTTTATCCACTAGAATTTACAAAGAAAGACCTCTTTCATATGTGTTGCATTTACGCACTATGAAACTGGCCCAGGTCAAAGGCATTCTCATTTTCCATTCATTTTCTCCAACTATTTGAATGCTGAAACTTAGTACTTGCAGAACAGATGAACGCCCGATTATTATTTTTTTTTTTTAATTCTTCGCCAAGTTCAAGAGGTCATTTTGATAATTTACTGACTCACGACTCGCAAGCGTAAAGAATGCAAAACATTCCGCTTTGATTATACCCCGAAATAATTATATAATGATGCTCTTATTTTAATCTTCAATAACCATCTAGATCAAGTAATCCATTATCTATACTGCCGTACTAAGCCTAAAAGACGTATACAAAAAAAACTATAACTTTTGGCTATGAACATTTTAGTAAATGTACATTGCTCCAATTTTTTGAGATACACATTTTTTTTCCTTAGTGGTTTTCTACTATTTCTTAATAAGATACGGCCTTTTTGCTTAGTAATAATGCCGGGCAGCTCACAAATATTACTAAGTAGGAAAAATCAGAAAATTTTTAAAAAATTGAGATACGCCTTTTAAGCTTAGGAGGGCAGTATAGAAAAAGGTGTTGAATAGCGAAGCCCACAATGTCTTTTAATTCAAACTCAAGCTTGATGAATATATGAAAAGTAGTTCGATTGAATTAATTACTGGAATAGTCAGATGGTCTGAGGAGTACTTTTATTTTCATCTCTTCTAAGATCTCCAGAAGCATCAGAACAGGTAAACGCACTAAGAAGAGGGAGTTTTTCATCTCTCATCTTCCTTAACTTCTAGAAGTTCTTCTGACAGTCTACTAAAACCCCACTTGAGAAATATTCAAAATAGCTTCCCTGGAATCACTTTAGGAAAAGCCAAATGCTCAGGTTTTTTTCTTTCGTCTTCTCCAACCATCTAAATCTAGTGTTCTGAGAGCTGAAAAATAGGTAGCTGAATGGCGATATCCACCGCTTTCAAGTAAAATTTTTCCGTATAACAGAGAGCCGTCGCTCAGTCGTCTTATTCTCGATTCACTAGTTTGAGAAAAAAGCAAAATAGTTTGGTTTTATTTAATTTAGTTATATTAACATCCCGTTCTGAAGCAACACGAGATAGTTCGCTTGTAATAACTGGTGTTAGAACCAGAGTGCGTGCGTGTGCTTTTTCAAACCATGTGAATTCTAAGGCCTCTCAAGAAGTACAAGCACATCGAGTACAATAACGAAGCTGCTTTTTTTCCTGCACGTTCAAGAGGAATATTGGTCTGGAATTGGTATGAAGAAGCAGACGTTTGATGACTTTTTTTAAAGGGAGATGGGAAGGATTCTCACCATTTTCCCAAACATCTGAGTTCTAAAAGGGTTACTAGGAGCTTCAGAAAAGTATTCGCAAAAACTCCGACCATCCGAAAAGTATTCGCTCCCAGTAGGTGCAGATGCAACACAGCTCTCTCTATGACAAGAAACAAAATTTCCACCTGCATTC
>BGPR01023901.1:0-23792 GCA_013235015.1 Araneus ventricosus | reverse complement strand
AAAAAAAACTGGAAAAGCAACGAAGATTGCAGCATTTCATTACAACAAAAGAAGGTTTTATATTTTAACAATAAAAATAAATTTTTATAATACGTTTTTTAACATAAGAGAAACATTGAAGATTTTGCAGTTTTTCGCCGTATTTTTCAAAAATATCATCTAAAAAAATTTTTTACATCATTTTAAAATTCAAATATATATATAATGATTTTCGTGGTTGCAGACATTAAAATAAACAGGCCGAGCAAATAACTACTTCTTATTTTATTATCTAACTATTTAAGTAAAATATAGGAGAGTGGTGGGAATACGTGCATCTCCGTTTAGGTTACAAGTAAAAGTGAACAGAAAAATCCCTGTATTCTCTCGTATAAGGGAATAACATATTGACACGTGATCAAAGTGAAGGGAATATTGGGTATTTTTTAATAAATTACGTAGGCGTTACAGGAAAAAAGTCTGATGCCAAAGAGACGCGTCATTATTTTCGGTGGGCACGTGAAAGCGACTGAATATTCTTTTAGTAATAAATATGCCAAAATGAGAGATTTAATATACCTCCAGCGCGGGAAAAGAACGAAACTGGAGTTTTAGAAAAGGGATTTTGGAATACATTAAGATTTTAAAATATACAATATTAGAATTTGAAATAAAGTTGAGATTATTACATATATATATATCTTTTTAATGATACCAATTTAATAACTGTACAATTCTTTTCTTTAATTTAAAGAAATTTTAAAAATGTATGATTTGCAACAATACTTTCCAATTTTAAAATGACAAACTTATTTCCTTATTTAATCGCATTATCACTAATTTCCTTATTGTTATATAATCGCATATTTAATCACATGATCCCAGCATGGCGAAATTCACGGATGAGAAGTTGCCGCATAAGTTAGCGAGTACTCGCTCCCTTGGTGGATACAATAATGGTGTCGTGGTTCTTAGTGCCGATGACGGGTCGAACCCCGGTAAAATGGGGACTCGTCGCATGAGCCGCTCGTAATGGGAGCTATTATGCGGGGGCCAAATCGTGGCTGCCGGTCATTCAATGTAGACCCGGGGGCCACGAAAAGGTGGGATGATGGCTTTTTGTGATATTTAATCGCATGACCTTTAACCATTGTTAACATTATGGTGAACAAAATTTGCTATCTTTGATACATTTAACTACTCTAGCTCCAAAGTAGATTTTCATATACCTACAGTTTTTTCTTATACATTTTTTGAAATATATTTTTCAACTCGCGCTCATTAAATAAAGTGATTTTTATTTCATTTGATAAGTTTTATACAGTAAAATATTTTCTTTTTTGCCAATAATTATAATATTTTCTCTGTTCAATTACAATGAGATAATTGACATATGCATTTTGTTTTTAATTTTGCTATTGAATTACAGATTCTTAGTTTCATTTTAATTCGCAATTATTGTATAATTCAGATTTTTTTTTTGACATCTTGACTAAGAAAAAAATGAAAATGAACTTTTATTATCTTCGCAAAATTTTTTATTTGGAAAATTCTGGTACCTATCTTTTTTTCATAAATGATATTTTTAACATTTTTCTTGAAATTGTTTTTGGAAATTTAGTTTCTACTTCAGGATTATTTCTTTTAGTTTTTCAAATCACCATATTATTCTTTATGTAATAAGACGTTTAGATATTTTACAACTTTCCCTTCTATTAATTTTTTGCTGCTTAGTTTGGCCTTGCGGAGACGTTTAGCTCAATACAATTAACACTAAAACGTTTTATTTCGATAGTAGAGAGAGAAGAAGGTAAATTAATTTCACATATATTTCAATTTTCATTAAATTCGGATTTTTCAATCTTATCAAACAATAAAGGTAAAATTTTAAATAGTTATGTATTCTATATTAATTTTTAACAGCCAGGATATTCCAAGCAAACAAGCTGGTCTCTAAAGGCAGTTAGTTAGAAATATATTAAAATTATGAAGAGAAGCTACCGTAAGCAGAATAATGGTTTACAAAGTAAACTTGCTGATGTGGCAGATCAAAAAATTCATAGATGATACTCTGATCTAGAAAAAATCATTTGATATTAATAAAATTTGAGTTCAGCTCATATATACTCAACTCTTAATTTCAGCTCTAATTTATTTTATTTCTAATTATTAATTTATGTACTATACATAGTACGAATCAAATAAATTATCTTCTTTATTATGCATCACACAAAAGCCAATGCAATAAGATATGGATTTTGTTTTATTTTCTGTCTTTTAGAAAATATGTGCAATTTGTAATTTGTTTGATGATATATTTATTTTGTTGTGTACAGCATTTTTCATGAATATAGTTCATTAACCCTACGGCCGGCTTAGGAGTCACAGTGTTAAAGTATTTTTTAAGAATGCGTAATTTTTATTAAACCTATTTAATAAATCATAAAATATGTGTATAAAAATATTTGCAGGAATGTAGTTTTTTCAGGGTGGGGGTTTTATAGAAGGGATGAAAAATTAATGAAAATGTGTCACGTAAGGGGGGGGGGCGCAGCTTTGCCAGTTCCACCAAGGGCGCAGGGTCACCTCGGGACGGCCTTGGTGGGGAGTATTTCTGATGAGCATCCAACAGTAGTCAGCCAACATTGCCGTGGACCAATTCTGGTACCGTTTTTCCATGTTGGCAATGTCCTGATGAAAACGTTCGCCATGCTTATCACTGACTTGCACGCAATTATCAGGGAAGAAACTGAAGTGGGAGTCCAGAAAGTGGTTCTTTAAGGACATATTGCAGCCGAAATCCTGAAATAAAGCCAACATATCCTCAACCAGATCCTTGTAGTTTTCGGCCTTGTCATTCCCTAGAAAGTTTGATGACACTTGATAGAACGCATCTCAAACTTATTTTTCTTTACTTCGAAGAAGTTTCTGAAACTTGGGATCTCTGAAAAGCTGTTTAATCTGAGGCCCCACAAAAACGCCTTCTTTAATTTTTGCTACACTGAGTCGAGGGAATTTTTCATGCAGGTACTTGAATGCTGGTCCATTCTTATCCATGGGTTTTACCAAGTTTTTGTCAAGGCCAAGCTTGATATGCAAAGGAGGAACGGTGATTTTATAAGGTTCTGCCAGAGGTGGGTGCTCTACATTCATTTCTCCAGGCTTAAAAGATGCTCTCTGAGGACAATCTCTTGATGTAGTGCAAAGCGATTGCTCTGCTGTCCCATAGACAAAGAAAATAGCAGTACTTTGTATATCCTAGCTGCAAACCCATCAACAGAGACACTACCTTCATGTCAGCACAGATCTGCCAGCCATACTTACTGTAGTTAATCATCTCCAAAAGCTGTTTTAAATTGTGGTAAGTCTCCTTCATGTAGACAGCATGTGTGACAGGTATGGATGGAAGCTCATTTCCGTTATTCAGCAAAATCGCTTTGAGACTCAGTTTTGAAGAATCTATAAACAGCCGCCATTCATTGGGCTCATGTGTAATGCGGAGTTTTTTTTAGTAGGCCATCGATGTCGCAGCAGAACACAAGACTCTTCTTTTTTTAAAGAAATATTCGAAGAGCAGATGACGTGTGCGAAATGAAGTCACTCGGATATTTTCTTCGAGAATATTCCACTGTTGAAGTCTTGAGGTCAGTATCTCCGCTTTGCTTTTGGACAGATCCAAATCGCGAACAAGATCATTCAGTTCAACCGAGGTAATTTTATGTAGAGAAGATGTTTCATCAAAGCATGAAAAGTCATCATCGTGCTTACAGCCACCACATGTTGACGCTTGAGGAGAATTATGTAACACATCGAGATCTTCCTCGTCTGAACTGATAGGAGGCTCAGGAATTGGGAGTCCTTCGCCATGCGAGACAGGTCGCAGAGCAGATGGTATGTTAGGTTATTTAATTGTCATCTTTTTCTTGGTGAATCCTCCAGTAGCTGGTGGTACCATGCAGAAATAACAGTCAATGTGATTGCTAGGCTCTCTCCAAATCATGGAAACAGCGAATGGCATTGCCTTTCTTTTGCCATGAAGCCACTTGGAAAGAGTTGTTGCACGAGCGCGACAGTATACGTGTGGGGCCCAGTCTTTGTCCTGGTCGCCTATTGTGCAACCAAAATATAAATGATACGCTTTCTTAACTACTGCACTGATTATCTTTTTCTGTGCAGCAAATGCCAATTCTCCGCAAATATAACAAAAGTTATCTACACTATTAACGCAGGTACGTGGCATTACTATAGTTGAAATTACACTGTAACAACTTAATCACTTGTGTAATTTCGTCACGCCCTCTGTAGAAACGTAGCGGAAATAAAGGTTTAAGAGGTGATGCAATATGACGCAAACTATTGCTTGTTATTGTGCAATCAATTTCGTCACGCCCCTGTAGAAACGTAGCGGAAATAAAGGTTTAAGAGGTTATACAATATGACGCAAACATTTCGTAAGCATGTATTTATCTTACTAAATTCCATTATAATAACGGGATATATTATTATATTAACGGGATATATATTATATTATTTAAATACAATAATTATATTAAATATAATAAAATATATAATATAATGCATATATTGCATTATATTAGAGCACCTTTATAACACAAAAAACGTAAATATCTCTGCAACGAGAGCCAATCAGTTTTTTTCAATGTGAAATTCTTGTTCAGCACGTTAAATTCATTCAGGATTGGGTACTTTCACCTAAGAAGCAATTTCATTGTTGCCCAGTGTAACGTTTCATCTCCAGGTAAATTTTCTGTAAATAAAATTTTATCCACAATTACAGTACTTGCAAATAACGATTTGTTCTTCGGTTCAGTACTTGACAATAATAAAATCCTTAATTATAATAACCTTGTGCATAATTTTCTTTACTGAACATTGAAGATACAATTTTACAGACCTTTTCTTAAACGTGCAGGAAATATATGAAGAAAAATTTGTAAATTTTTTATTGCAGATTTTTTTATGTACTGTGTGACATCCTTCTTTGGAACCAGTAAATGCATTTATTTCTGTGAAAGTTTTCGTGGGTATTGTTATTATATTTTTTTAGTCAGAGAAAAAACATTCAAACTAGTATCATTAAAACATAACAGATGTCGCTAGTGTAAATGGCGTCCCGGTCATAATATGATTTTTTCGCCACCCACCTTCATCATCAACAGCTTAGCTTGTGTTAACGGCGCCCGGGGCAAGGTTTTTATTTGCCCCCTTATCATATTTGACTTCAAAAAGTGACATATACGCATTAACAGTTTTTCACACTGGCACAGCGAGGGCAAATGACATCACGGGGAATAATACGATTTTTTTTTTTTTTACCCCAATCATAAGGAACTTGACAAGCCACTTGATTTTCTTTACATTCTATTATTTTTTAGACCATGTTTAATTTTTTTCTTCTTAAAAAATAAGGCACAAAAACAGTAATGTTTCGACTCCACGGCCTTCGGACATCTACACCCCTCGTGTCCACTCCGGTACGCCACTGTCTCAAGAAGACAATGTTTGTTTTCATTTTTTTACAAATAAATAGTCGTTTACATAGAAATTGCTTGTTATATTTTAAGTGGTAATAAATTTTTGTTTTCTCCTCCAGGTTACTTCTAAGTTCTCCGGATGCAACAGAAAGAAGGTATTTCTTGAAATAAAGCAACACACTGCGATTAGATAAATATCCTTGATAGAGCTTCAGCTCATTTTTTAAAAGAAAAACATCATTGCAGAACATACAGGATGGAGACATATATCAAGACGAATGAAACAGATTTGATTAGTGATCTGTGTGTTCAAACAGTTGATGCTAATAAAAATATCGAAAATGTAATTAACACGAAGAAGAAATATTACGCATGTGTTATCTGTGGTCAGGAGTTTTGTGAAAAACTGCTTTTAAGCAAACATTTCCATTCCCATACGAAAGGAAAGTCATATTCTTGCGATGTATGCAATAAAGATTTTTCTCAGAAGAGTCACTTAGATGCGCATCTTCGAATTCATACAAAAGAAAAGCCTTATTCTTGTGATGTATGTGGAAAAGAATTTTCTCAGAGAGGCAATTTAGATACACATTATCGTATTCATACAGGTGAAAAGCCCTTTTCTTGCGATGTATGCAATAAAATTTTTTCTCGGAAAAGTAATTTAAATGAACATTTTCTAACTCATACATATGAAAAGCCCTTTTCTTGCGATGTTTGTGGTAAAAAATATCTTCGGAAAGACCAATTAAAAGTGCATTATCGAATTCATACAAATGAAAAACCCTATTCTTGTTATGTATGTGGCAAAATATTTTCTCAGGAAAGATGTTTAAAACTGCATTATCGAATTCATACAATAGAAAAGCCTTATTCTTGTGAAGTATGTGGAAAAGGATATTCTCGGAGAGGCGATTTAAGTCGGCATTACCAAACTCATACAAATGAAAAGCCCTTTTCTTGTGGTGTTTGTGATAAAAAATATTCTCGGAAAAGTGCTTTAAAAGTGCATTATCGGATTCATACAGATGAAAGGCCCTTTTCTTGTGATGTATGCCATAAAAAATTTTCTGTAAAAAGTTATTTAAATGAGCATTTTGTAATTCATACAAATGAAAAACGCTTTTCTTGTGAGGTATGTGGTAAAAAATATTCTCGGAAATGTAGATTAAAAGTACATTATCGAATTCATACAAATGAAAATCCCGTTGCTTAAAATGTATGTGGCAAAAAATATTCTCACAAAACTGATTTGATTGGACATGAACTCATACTAATTAAAAACACTATTCTGGTGATGTGGAAAAAGATTTTGGAATTGAAATATTCATCATTGTATTGATATAAATGAAAAACCGTATTTTGTTGATATCTGGCGTTGAAGAATATTCTTTGTATAGTTGTTTAGATGTGAATTATCTCGACTTCATATAAATAAAAAAAATCGTATTCTTATGGTTGTGTGGTGAAGATTTCTTTAAAATGATTTTTTAATTAAGGTTTCCCTTCGCCTACAAATTAAATGCTTTCATCCAGCAATTGATGCGGAAAATAATTTTCTCGTGAAGGTCATTTAATTGAACATTTCATTATTAAAAATAATTTTAAAAAAAATGTTATTTTTGTTAAGTTGCAATTCGATTTTCTCAAGATATATCCAGTACATTGCTAAAATGCTTCAAATTAAATGTTCATTCTTCTTATGTATGAAGTAAATAATTTTCTCAGAAATATTATTTATAAAACCTTTGCTAAGCATAATAATAGGAATCAACATTATAATTTTTGAAGTAGAAAAATATTATTTACATAATATATGCATTATGGAATTTTTTTGCGAAAACATTAACATTATTGTTTTCACAGGGATGCAACTTCTTTTATGTAACTTTATGACTAAAATTTTAAAAAGAATTCTTGCAAAAACTTGGCTTTTGAAACAGTGGCGGCTCGTCCATTACAGCTGCAGTTATTTTAAAAGCTTGTGTTTTCGTTTTTATTCTAATTGGCTTACTTTTCCACTTCGAGAGTTCAATGATCACCGAGAATGGCAAAAAAGTAATAAAAAACGTAAAAGTAAGACGGAAAATCAATCAAGAATTAAGAGAGAGATAGACCAGAACTGCATAGAGTTTTGCCCCTATTAAGGATCAAAATTCGCGTACTGAGCAACGCGGAACACTCAGTCAGGAGAAAAAGCAACTATGTCTCTCTTTGAACGAATTTTTCCCATCGCAGAAAAATTTTCTTATTGCGGAAAATGCGTTCAGACAAAATCAGTGGCGAATCCAGGGGAGGCTATCGGGCTGCAGCCCCCACCCCGAGATAAACCAGAATTATTGATTTTATTTAAATAACTACAACTCTTTGTGCATAATTTCCTTTTTTAAAAAAAATAATAAAAACGTGACAGCATTGCTTGATAGGCTCGAAATTTTTTCTACTTTTCTAGTCATTCCACCTGTACTTGTAGTGTTGACGCGGTCGAAAACATTTTTTGCCTAGTTATTTCATTGTATTTTTCATTAAATTATCGAAAGTATTGTAGTGTTCTTTATGATTTTTATTGTTAGGTGAGTAAAGTTAAAGTGTTTTGGTGTACATAAGCCATAAGGTTTGACATTCGTCATGACGATACAAATTTTTTGTGACCTCAGCCCCCCCGACCCGAATTCTGGATTCGCCACTGGACTAGCCTTTCATTTAAGCGAAACGATCGATCGTTCGAATTTCCCTCCCCCTTATCCGGTCCGAACTCCGTCTGCAAAATACATTGCCATATTTTGTATGGCCGACCAAAAATGTAAAGCAATAAAATTGCTGTTATGTATTTTTTCCATATTTTGATACTTCTTATGACAGCTCGACTGGACTAGTGATAGGGGTATCAGAAAATAACTGGTAGCAATGCTTTGAAGAATGGAGAATCCATATGGAGAGCTGTAACAATGGAGGACTGGAAAAAAATCTTAAGTCATGAATGTGCAACCTTTCCGTTAGTGACGTTGCAGGGCGATTGCGTAATGTCATTCATGACGATAGTGCACATTTCGAGAGCATTGTCCAATGATATCCAGAGATCCTACTAGGGTAGTTCGAAAAAGTCGAATTTTTAAGTATAGGATATTAAAATGCTAATCAACGGAAGAATATTAAAAAATATTAGAAGTTGAATCTTCAGTTCGCAGAAAGGGCCTAAAGCTTGGTAAAAATGACAAAAAAAAATCCTACAATTTACATATACGCTAAAATTATAACAGCTACGCTTTTTGGTTTCTAATAGCGTCTAAAGGCTTCATTTTAGTCACCCGATGACAGAAAAATTATATTTGAAAACCATGCGCTACATTTTCGACCCACCCTAATGCACAGTATTTCATACCTTTGATACATTAAATAATTCTTACTACATTTCTACAAAATTTTGAAGAAAAATATTAGAGTTGATTGTTATAGAGAATTTTTTATATCAGACTTCAATGTCATGAATGGCAATTTAGGTTACGAAACAATAGAAAATAACGCTGACGACTTCTGAATATTTGTGATAAATATTTTTTATAAAGATTGCTCAGATTAATTATTTATCTTTAATCTAGCTCAAACTGAACGAAAATATGTGAATTTATTCATATAAATTCGTTATTTAATATTTTTTTTCTTTCAGAATTGCAGAAGACGATTTTTACTTTTTACTCAAAAATGGGTTTTGATATAATTAGAGATGTGATAGCATACATCAAGACGTAAAAAATGAAAGGAACATGGTGTCGCAAATGACGTTCTAAGCGTGAAAATTGCTAAAATGCGTCTCAAGGTAGACGGGGAAGAAACAAAGAAACCAGTACAGAAAACATTTATAGGCCAGAATAGGTACAACATAGCTTCTAATGCACAGGACAAAAGAAGCTGTTTTAATGGTTGTTCAAAGTAGAGACCGCAGAAGTTATCGTCATAGGCACAACGACGCACGTAGAAACCTTAGAGTATAAGATACTACTTAGAGAGAGCGCTTCTTTGATAACAAAGCCACGCGCGGGTGCCCAGATGGGCAACTTTGAAGGCAGAACCGACTGTTCATGTTTACCATGGTTTGGCTCTCAATCATTAGTTTGGCGAGTTTTGAGCACTTGGCTGAACAATTACTAAAGGAAAAGTAACTTACTGTATTAGTCCAGCGAAATAGTAGAAAATAGACACAAAAATTAGGGTAGAATTAAATTTTTTTAATATGTTGTTCGGATTGGTACCCTGACTGATTTCCACAGTTTTAGCAACAAAATTTTTTGCCGCCGGCCTTAGTTTTTGCCATAAAATTTTCATAAAATTAAATGTTTGAGAAGGAATTTATCTTGAATATCGGTTTTAAATCACAGTAAAAAAATCACGTCGTACTTGTTTTTTCCATAACTTTCTACGAAATACATCTTTGGGGAAGCTGAAATGCATTCATAAAAAATATGCCAATGAAATTAAGACAGATATATTTGCTTCAATAAATTCTATTTTACGAGATAGTATATAATTTTGTTCTTATATATAACAATGCAAGCATTAATTAATTAGACTATTTTGAATCTCAAAACTAAATGTTAAACGTATTGACAGTCAATACAAACAAATATATTCATAACATGCAAAGTTGCAAAAATAATGGACCTAGTCCATATTAAATAATTTTACTATTTTAATTTAATATGAAATATCTTTTTGATATTTAAATACTCATCAGTTTCTTTTTTCTGACGCATCCGATGGGTGTTAATTATTCACATTCAACATTTAAACAACTTAAAATTGCATCTCATTATTTTATTCGCAATTCAAAGCCAATTTTGAAAACCATCCTTTGGTATTATTAATTAAAAGCGGTTAAAAATTCGTTCAGTCACACATAAGATGAACTATCTAAAAATGAAACGCAAATTACGATTGGCATTGAAGATTTTTTTAAAACATATATTAAAAAATGCGAAGATTAAATTTTTTTAAATAATTTGAAATCAATTAATGAAATAGTTTACAATTTCGTTGATAGAAAGTATTATTTTATTTACTTAGATAATCACAAGAAGACACCCCGCCCTGCCATAGCATACGGGAAAACCCAATGACCAATCGAGCGACAGATCGCCCTAGCGAGAGCCGACAGGACGAACATGGCAGCGAAGCTACCTCCTACACCGCGACGACACCATGCACACGGCCTGTCGGAACTCTGAGGAATGGGGTACAATTTTAACTAAAAAGAAACAAATTGACACTAAAAGAACGCGAAATTTAAAGTCAAAAGAAATCTGGTAAACACAAGTCCAGTAGAGCAGCCACCCACCAGAACCACCGAGGCCCACCTGCCGGCCAGAAGACCGACAACCAACACCGACACTTACTTTAATGAACATCAAAGTACATAGTACATCAAAATACAACATATTTACAAAGTAATTCATAATGGTTACAAACATAATTCACTTAAAATACAAAAGTATAAACAAAATTCAATCCAAAAACATTAGAGGATTGTTGTTACAGCAATATTATATCAACCAATGCAACTAGGTTGTTGACAATTAGGTATAGTAATTTCCTATTGAAAAATCAAAAAGTACAAAATTTCATGAGGAACAAGATACACAGGAAAATAATAGCAGGGTTCAATTCAGGAGGCGACTCATAATATGTCACTGAAAACAGTAATGTATCCACCAAAGTTGAGCCATGTTCAAAACTGAGTCCAAATTCTTGTACTCTATTGGTTAACACAATTCCTTAATAAAGAGTCAAAAAGTTCAAAACAATGATAGTCAAAAATACTCCAGAAAATGGTAACAAAGTTCAGGCCAGGAGGACACTAAAGTGATATTTCCACTGTCATAATAACTGTAATTGTAACTGAAGTTGTGTGTATCATGTTAACTGTGGTTTTAACTGTGTATTGTATATAGCATTCCTGTTGTATCGTTGATGTACTTGTGTTGCTGATGTGTCTTCTCGTATCATGAAATAAACTAAGATTGAATGGAACTGATTATGCTTCTTGTTTGGTAGTGTTCTGAAGAGCACTTAACATATACCAGCAATGACATGGTGTCAGGAAGATTTACGATGAAATTGGATTTCTGTTGAACATACTCCACGTTCTTAAATCACGTGCATGATGGATACGTTCAGACCACCTGCTCCTTTGAAGTTCTCCATTGGAAATGTGAAAGAAAAGTGGAGAAAATGGAGATAGGAACTGGAAAATTATCTGCTCGCCATGGAAAAAGATGAACGTGCTGATAAAATAAAAATCGCAATCCTTCTCAATCTACTTGGAAGCGAAGGACTAGAAATATTCAACACATTCAAATTTGAGCCTCCTGAAAGTCAAAAAAATTATTCTGAGGTTCTAAAGAAATTTGAAGAATACTGTTCACCACGGCAGAATGTCGTATATGAACGGTATAAATTCTTTTCGTGCGTCCAGCAAGAGGGCCAGGCTATTGAATGCTACGTAACGCAGCTGAAAACGTTAGCGTCAACATGCGAATTTGAGGAGCAAGAAAATGGACTGATTCGCGACCGCAACGTCCTAGGAATTAGGGACAATGGATTAAAAGAACGCCTTCTTCGTGAATCGGGTCTGGGACTTGAAAAGGCTATTGAAATAGTCCGTGCAGCTGAAACGAGTCGAGAACAGCTCCGCAGCATGAAAGAAGAAACAGCAGCGACAGTAAACAGTGACAAGAGAAATAGAAGGCAGAATCAACCGAAACAGTCGTCACAAGATTACGAGTGCAAAAAGTGTGGGAGGAAGCACAAGTCTCGCGAGTGTCCAGCATATGGAAAGGTGTGTACTAAATGTAATAAGAAAAACCATTTTGCTGTTAAATGTTTCCAGAACTCAAAGAACATTCATGAAATGAAAGTTCCAGAGAATGAACTGGAAATTTACATCGATTCTGTTACCGAAAAAGTACAGGAAAATGAACTAAATAGTGACTCTATGAATAAGAATGTTGAAATAGTAAGTGAAACATGGTATCAAAGTGTTACATTAAATGTAAATGATAAGTATTTTGAAGTTGATTTTAAACTTGATACTGGTGCTGAAGTAAATATTTTACCATTGTATGTTTTGAATATTGTTAAGGTTAAACCAAAGCTCAGTGAAACTAATCTATCTTTAACTGCATATGGTAATTTTAAATTGAAGCCAGAAGGTACTATCATAATTAATTGCTCTACTAGTAAACTCAAAAATATTCCTTTGCAGTTCTATGTTGTAAATGTTAAATCCAAACCAATATTAGGGTTAAAAGGTTGTTTGGAGCTAAAATTAATAGAAAGAATTGATGCTATAGAATGTAGTAAATTAAGTAAAAATGAGCTAATTAAGCAATATAAAGATGTATTTACAGGGACAGGTGAATTTCCAGATGAACCATATCACATTACTTTGAAGGATAATGCAATACCTGTAATTCACCCACCAAGGCGAGTTCCTCAGGCTTTACAGCCTAAATTAAAAGAAACTTTGGATAAATTAGAAAAAGAAAAAAATTGTGTCAAAAGTAAATAAACCTACTGATTGGATACAAAGTTTGGTTATTGTAGAAAAACCGAATGGAAATCTGAGATTATGTTTAGACCCTAGGGACTTAAATAAAGTAATTAAGAGGGAACATTATCAAATTCCTTCTGCAGATGATATTATTAGCAGATTAGAAGGTAAAAAAATATTTTATGTTGTAGATTTAAAAGATGGTTTTTGGCATGTTCCACTAGATGAAGTTAGCTCTGAAATTTGCACATTTAATACACCATTTGGAAGGTACAAATTCAATAAAATGCCATTTGGTATTGTATCTGCACCTGAAATTTTTCAGAAAAGAAATCAAAAGCTTTTTGGGGATATTGAGGGTGTAGAGATTTATTTTGATGACATTATTGTTGCAGGAAATGATGAAGCCTCGCATGATGCAATCATGTCGAAGGTTCTCGAAAGAGCTAGATCTGTAAATATAAAGTTTAATCCAGATAAACTACAATACGGGTATCAGAAGTTAAGTATGTTGGTCAAATTATATCTAAATCAGGAATAAAACCTGACCCAGATCATATAAAAGCAATTGTTGAGATGCCAACACCAAAATCAAAAACTGAAGTTAGGAGATTGTTAGGCATGATAAATTTTCTTTCAAAATTCATACCCAATGTATCTAAAGTTACTGCTCCATTAAGAGAAATCATTCATGAAAATGTAGAGTTTAATTGGGGAAAGGAACAAGAAATGTCATTTGAAAACATTAAAGGATTGTTAACTAAAACTCCAATTTTAAAAGTTTTTAGTGCTAATGATGAAATAGTGATACAATGTCATAGTTCAAAAGATGGGCTGGGATCTTGTCTAATCCAAAAAGGACAACCTGTGTCATTTGTTTCACGCAGTTTAACAAAAAGTGAAAAAAATTATGCACAGATTGAGAAAGAATTATTGGCAATAGTTTTTTCATTTGAGAAATATCATAATTTTGTATATGGGCGTAAAGTGATTGTACAAAGTGACCATAGACCCCTAATGGCAATTGTTAAGAAACCTATGCATAAAATATCTTCTAGAATGCAAAGGATGGTTTTAAAATTATTGAAGTATGATTTTGAAATTAATTATGTACCAGGTACTCAAATGTTTCTCGCTGATACTCTGTCACGTGCATTTCCTGTTAATGAAACTGTAAATGATGATCCTGAAATGTTAAATATTGTGCATGCTATTTCAAAACATTTACCCATGAGTGAAAAGAGAATAATACAATTTAAAAGGGAAACTGAATTAGATCCGGAATTGCAAATAGTTGTAAAATATATTCAAGAGGGATGGCATCAATCTTGTAAAAAAGTAGATAATAGTGTAAAATTGTATTATAAAGTTAAAAATGATCTTTACATTAATGAAGGGCTGTTATTTATGAATGAAAAATTAGTTGTTCCTTATAGTTTGAGAAGAGATATGCTACAACTAATACATGAAGCTCATTTTGGGATAGAAAAATGTAAGAGAAGGGCTAGAGAAATAATGTATTGGCCAGGGATGAACTCTGATATAGAAAATGAAGTTTCACAGTGTGGGACATTTGTGTGAGAAATTTAAAAAAGATAATAGTAAAGAGCCATTAAAACCTCACACAGTTCCTTTTAGACCTTTCGAAAAGATAGGAGTTGATATAATGGACTTTGGTAATGTTAGTTATCTAATTGTAATGGATTATTATTCAAAATGGATGGAAATTATTGAACTTGCAAATAAATGTGCAGACGAGGTAATAACTAAACTTAAATCAATTTTTTCTAGATTTGGTGTACCTAATAGTGTAATTTCTGATAATATACCATTTAATAGCTACATTTATAAGAAATTTGCAAATGATTGGGATTTTAATTATGCTTTATTAGTCCTCACTATTCTCCAAGTAATGGGATGGTAGAAAGAGCTGTTGGTATTGCAAAAGGTATTATGAGAAAGGCAAAGGAAGATAGGAAAGATTATTTTGTAGGATTGATGGAATATAGAAATACCCCAATATCAGGTCTGAATCTATCTCCTGCTCAAATTATGTTTAATCGTAGGTTAAAAGCAAAATTGCCAATATCCAACAAATTACTAAATGCTGAATTGTTTAATAATATTAGAGAAAAATTAATTATGAGGCAAAACATTCAAAAATTCTATTATGACAAAACTGCTCACCCACATTATCTGAGCTTAAGCAAAAAGAAAATATTAGGATACTGAATTTTAAAAACAAAACATGGGAACATGCTGTAATAGTCTCTAAACATAAGTTGCATCCTAGGTCCTATCTTATCAAAGACCAGTTTGGTAAAATTCTAAGACGTAATAGAAAGCATATAAGAAAATCAAATACACCCTTTAACATAGAAACAGATCCTAATGATGAAATAATAAATACTTCCCAATCTGATTCAGAAGTAACTTTAAATTCCCAAACTTTTAACAGATCAGATTGCAATGTGCAAAGAAGAAGACACCGTGTTCGTAAACCACCATCTTATCTGAGTGACTATGTTGTATAATTAATAACTTAAAAGGGGGGATGTCATAATAACTGTAATTGTAACTGAAGTTGTGTGTATCATGTTAACTGTGTATTGTATATAGCATTCCTGTTGTATCGTTGATGTACTTGTGTTGCTGATGTGTCTTCTCGTATCATGAAATAAACTAAGATTGAATGGAACTGATTATGCTTCTTGTTTGGTAGTGTTCTGAAGAGCACTTAACATATACCAGCAATGACATCCACAGCATCAATGTTGCCTACGATGTTTGAACAATATACAGGACTAACTCCATTTTTCTGATCTCTGTTAATTAACCAATTAGTAGTTGCCAATTAGCCATAGTCATAAACTGGTAAAAAATCAAAATATACAAGATTTATAATAATCAAAAACACCAAAAAAGATAATGATAAGATTTAAACCCAAAAGGCACTCAGAGGATGTTGCCTCCAATGTTTAAGCTATGATCAGAATTGACTCCAGATTCTTGATCTAATGATTGACATAATAAATTGGTTCCAGTTAGCAATGGCGAATGCCTATTAAAGAATCAAAAATATATAAATTTTATAATAATCAAAATACACAGAAAAAATGACTGCAAAGTTCGGTCCAAACACTAAGAGAGTGTTGCAACGGCATAGATGTTGTCACCAATGTTCTAACAATGTTCAGAACTAACTCCAATTTTTAATTTCTATTGATTAATGCAATTAGATTGTTGCCAACTATTGCATATGAAAAAGACAAATATATAAAAATTTAAGAATCAAAATACACAAATGAAATAGTAACAAAATCCAATCTAGAAAGGGTACTCAAAAAGATACCACCACAGCATAAATGCTGCCACCGATGTTCGAACAATGTCCAGAACTAACAGCAATTACCTAATCTCAGTTAATTAACGCAATTTAGTTATTGCCAATTAGCCAAAAGCATTTCATATTAAAGAAACGAAATAGATAAAATTTCATAATAGTAAAAAATGCACAAAAAGTAACAGCAGGGTTCGATCCAAGAGGACATTCAATGGGAGGCCACAACATGAGTATTACCGCCAGTGACTAAAACTATCCAGAATTAACTCCAGTCTTTTGTCCTCTGTTAAATAACACAATCGAAATAATTGCCACAATAAGAATGACATATAACAAAACGCAGCAAAACAGGATTTCAGCGATAAGACAACCCAAAACCTCCGAAGAGTTTCCCAGGCAAGATTATACAAAAAACACATACAAGAAAGAACGAGAAGGTCAGCAAAAAAAAATTAGGCCAAAGAGGCACACAAAAGAAGAGACACAATCTCCCTAAAGCCGTGACAGGCCCTTTTATTCAAAATAAGGTCCAAAAATCCCAGGACCGTATTTACCAGTATTTACTTAGATAAATAAAACAGTCATGCGAGATAAATAAAATATAGTCATCGCAGTCATTACGATAAAAACAAACGCAAGATTACGATTTTAAGATTATCAAACACCTTAAATGCAATAAATATACTAGATAAACTTTTCTAAATTTAGCTTTTACATTTTCTGAAGAAGCATATCAAGCTGAATTGTTTTTTTTTTTCTTTATAAACAATCACTTATAAAGTTCGAATTACACTGAAGAGCCAAAACAAAACTGGTGCACCTGTCTAATATCGTGTCGAGCCCCACGAGCAAGCAGAAGTGACGCAAAACGACGTGGCATGGACTCGACTAATGTCTGAAGGTATCCTGGAGGAAATTCACACCATGAATCCTGCAGGGTAGTCAACAAATCCATAGGACTCCGAGATTGTGTGGAGATCTCTTCTCAAAAGCATGTAGCAAGGCATCCCAGCTATCTTCAATAATGTTCATGTCTGGGGATTTAGGTAGCCAATGGAAGTGTCTAAAGTCATAAGAGTGTTCCTGGAGCCACTTGGTAGCAACTCTCCACGCGTGGGGTGTTGCATTGTCCTGCTGGAATTGTCCCAATCCGTCGGAATGCACAATGGACATGAATGAGTGTAAGTGATCGGACAGAGAAGTACCTGCCACCTGTCAGAGTCGTCTCTAGATGTATGAGGGGTCCCATAATACACCAACTGCACACTCCAAATACCATAACAGAGTCTCCACCAGATTGAACAGTTCTCTGTTGACAAACAGGGTGTATGGATTAATGATGTTGTCTCCATACTCGTACATGTGCATCTGTCCGATGCAGTTGGAAACGAGACTCGTCAGACCAGGCAACGTGTTTCCAGTCATCAACAGTCCAATGGTAGTGTTGTCTGGCCCAGGCGAGGCGTAAAACTTTGTGCCGTGCAGTCAACAACAGTACACGAGTGGGCCTTCGGCTCTGAGAACCCATATTAATGACGGTCCGTTGAACAGTTCACACGCTGACACTTGTAGATGCCCCAACATTGAAATCCGAAGCAATTTGAGGATATATTGAAAGTCTATTTTGTCTAAGGATTCGTATCTGACGTCAATTGTCCAGTTTTTTCAATGTCTTTTTCCGGAGCCGCACCAATGTCAGAAATATGATGTTTTACCGGATACCCGATATTCATGGTACATTCGTGAAATGGTCGTACGCGAAAATCCAAATTTCATCGCTACTTCGGAGATGCTATGTCCCATCTCCCGTGCGCCGATGATAACGCCACGTTCAAAGTAACTTAAATCTTGATAAACCGCTATTTCAGCAGCAAGAACCGATCTAATACATTTGTCAGACATCTGTTGTCTTATATAGGCGTTGGCAACAGCATCGGGTTACGATTATTGGTTGCATATCTCCGTTATTTGCATATGCACGCCTGTACCAGTTTTTTTTTTTTGCTCTTCAGTGTACAAACTATGCTTATTTCAGGAAACCCGCCAATTTAAGAAAAGAAATAGCCAAACTGCGCCATTGTACAGAAATAAGCAAAACATTCGATTTAATTGCATTAGTGAGTGATAGAACAAATCTGTCAACTTAGGCTTTTTTGTACTCATTACTTTAGTTATAAATAACACTTTTTCCAGAAAAAAAATCTTTAGAAGCATTACACAAAGTAAAATAACAGTTATTTTGCAGCATGAGCACTACACATCACGCATTCAAAATCATTTTAAAACAATTTTATGTATATTTATAAGGATAAAAATTATACAGATAACTTACTAATGAAATGTAAAATGACCCCCTTTGACAGATCTTTCAGTACAGCCATAAGCACAGCACGAAACAACCATTTTTCATGAAAAGTGACAGCTCGACACGCGGCAAGTAAGGCTTACTTCATAGGAATAACATTACGACGGAAGTTTCCAGCGATATTGGCAAACTCATTTTTGCCAACGTTCGCGTGCCTCAGTGTTGGAACACTCCTACAACCCTATAGGCTCTCTCTATCTTACTCTATGGTAGAAACGACAGGCAAACCCGCTCGAAGATTCCGTGAGTTGTTGGGATTTCTACCGCAGCGGCCACGATCCTCGCTGTCACATTTTCCGCTATCTTCACTGGTAACTCATAAACGCATAATTGCAACGAGTGACCGGCGGAAGAAAGATACAAAAGGGGGTACGCGAAAGTATGAAGTTTTAATGAAGGGGTACGCAAGGGAATAAAGGTTGGGAACCCCTGATCTAACAGTTGCAGTCTCACAATTAAGCAGTTGTTTGCGTATTTCCCAGAGAAATCATTTCAGATTTTTGAACAATTTTCATTTTCCAAGTGCCATTGTCAGCTGCGACAGTTTCTCCCAATAATTTTAGTTGTTTTCTCCCCTTTCTTTTCATAATTTTCTCCGTTTAATGTTCGTCTAAATTATAAATGAAGGCAATACTTTTTTTATTCTCTGATCATATAAAACAGAATTACTGACATTCACCTATGCAAGTAGCCACTGTGAACAAGACTGCTTACTTAGGTGAATGTCAGTAATTGCTTAGAAATAGAAAGGTACTGGTTAATAGTTAAGTGAACTGCTTACTTAGAAGTAGAAAAGCTGGTAGCAGAGAAAAGATACAAAGGACCAAAATGAAGACCCTGATTATACCGTAGTTCTTGTTCTTTTTAACATATGATAATCAAGTTAATTTTTGAAATAAATCTACGTTTCTATAACAATTGGGGGTTCCTTTTTTCTCTGCATTTGAGTTTGATACCCTTCCTCTAGACCTTTTCTCTTCTGAGTAGAGATGGGAAAAACTTGACGGTTTTAACCGAAAACGGGTTTTATCTGTTATTTTTTTGCCCCAGTTATAATCAGTTATTTTTTAGAAATCCAATAACCGGATAAAAAAAACGGACCGGAAGATAGACTCGATTTTAGGTTCGATTAGACTGAAATTTACCAAGTTATGAAGCTTTGAATTTCATCATCTTAGGACAATTAACGACAACCATTTCCTCCAGGCATCTGTTGGTTGGCGGATTACTGAAAGAGTCTTTATAAACAATTAAATAATGGCCAATGTATTGATTGCCTGCAAAAACAATATTAATAAAAAAAAATTGACTACAAACAGCGCGTTTTTTTTATATAAAAAAACCCCGAAAACCGATTATATTGAACGATTATAACCGCCAGGTTAAACCGGAGATGAGAAAACTTGAATAACCGAAAACCGGTTGTTTTCGCATTAACCTCCATTCCTACTTCCGAGTTGTTGATTTCGCAGACATTCCAACAATGGTTTTGTAGGATTCAGAGAGGTCTAAAATGCGGACATTCGTGAAAATCGTCAGGTCGAATTTACAGACGACTGGAGAGCTTCCTCTTTGTATAGTTGGCGCATGAGAAAGAATAAACCAATAACTTTTTTCAATTCCTACTATTAGTTCACACTCTTCCTATATATATTTATATATCTTGTTCAAATTTTCAATCGTTAATAAAATACTTTTTATTCATCCACTCAAGTTCAAATACATATTTTAAAACTTGTAGTGGATGACACATGATGTTAATACAGTTTTTTCAAATATTAATTCATTAATTAAATTTAATTAATTAATTTTAGTTTTATATGGGAGAAACAATTCCTAAAATAAAATTTTTCTTATTTGACCTAAGTAGGAATTGACTTTAAAATTTTTTTTTCTATTACTTGTTCTATTATGAGATCATCCCTGATTGCAAACTAACTTCAACTTTCATAACAGATGTTCTCTCAACTTTTCTTAGAATTAAAAACAAACTGAAGTATTCGTAAATCCTAACTTATTTCTGTTTAAGAAACAAACTATATGTCTGTTCTTTTGAGTGACAACATGCAATTCTGAAAATGTGAACAGATGCGCCACTGACAACCCTTAAGTTTTTATTTATGCGGACGCAGCAATTGTTCCGTAGCTATAAAATGGAAAGAGCAAATAGTTAGACATTCGTTCGCAAAACATCTCGGAAAGTCTGAGCTGGTAAGAAATTAATCTTCTGGCAGAGTTTCACCATTACACGTTGTCATAACTATAGTATTTAAATATTATATTAGAAATTAATATGTTTAAATCTTTTTATTGAGTCCTTCAAAAGATTTTTTTGAAATTATATATTATTAATAGTACATTTATTTGAATATTATATTAGAAATTAATAAATTTCGCATCTACTATTAGGTATTATACTGATAGCCAATTTTGTATTGTAAATAATTATTACTAGAAATATTTTCTATGCCTTCATTTAGTTCAATAGCTATTCCATTTTAACCCAAATGTTTTATAAATGGATCAATTGAGTAAAAGCGTTGCACAGAAAGCGTAACGGAAAATGCGGGATTCTCGACTCTCCAGTATCGGTTGATTGCCGAAATGCAACTGCATTAGTTATAGTTCTTTTAAATATTTTAAATTCGTTTCCAAAATAGCTCAATTATTGATTCTCTCAAAAATTTGTTTTCATTAAATTATAAACTGTTAAACTAAATCATCTAATAAAGTTAATTGTTACTTCAGATTTCGTAATAAGTTTTTAACTTTAAAATCAAATTATATATAATGATACAGAGAGAATATTTTTTGTGTCTTAAAGACGGTTATTTTTGAAGTGAATTTTTTATATCGAAAATATGTAAAGCAACAATTTGTCACCAATTCTTATCTCGACAAATATGGCTGTCAGAAAATAACGCATTGGAAGAAAATGTACGCTTAATGTATTTTATTTAGGGAATTCAATGGGAAATGAAATGATATTGTTATTTGCTGTTTTGAAATTGTTAGTCTTAAGGGGTTGAAATGGCTATTTTCAAAGCAATATTTTTCAGACTTAAATGTCTTTAAAATGTTCCAAGAATCTTAATTTTGATTAAAAGTCATACAAATTTACAATAAGGATTCCTGTTATTCACTAAAATAAATCTAAGTATCAGAAAAACACGAAACTCTAATGAAATATGTGAATGAAAATAATAATATTTCCCGAAAATAAACTTTTGAATGAAATTTTAAAAAAAACAGTTTTTAACTTTAAAATCAAATTACTGATACAGAAAGTACAATAGAAAATTAAAAAACATTAAAGAAAAAATAGAAAAAATATATATAAGAGAAACAGAAGAAGTAAACGATAATGATAACAATACACCCTTTTGCGCGCTCGATGCACTTGTTGACTTCTTCTGTTTGGTACATATATTTTTTTCTAGTTTTTCTTTTTTAATGTTTTTTTTTAATTTTCTATTGTTTGTATTTGTATTTTATTAGAATTTGCTGCATATGCGCCATTCTGTTTATAATAGAAAGATTTTTACTTAATTTTTAATTTATTCTTAATTTTAATATCTTTTGTTAAATTTTTTTAATTGTAACTGTTGTGCAGAAAGAATATTTTCTGTGTCCTAATGTTTAAAGCGCATTTTTTTATAGTGAAAATATGTAAAGCAACAGTTTGTCACCGATTCTCATCTCGACAAATATGGCTGTCAGAAAATAACTCATTTGAAGAAAATGTACGTTTAATGTATTTTATTTACGGAATTCAATGGGAAATTAAATGATATTATTATTAGCAGTCTCGAAATTGTTATTCTTAAGGCGTTCAAATGGCTATATTCAAAAAAATATATTTCAGATTTAAATGTCTTCAAAATGTTCCAAGCACCCTAATTTTGATTAAAATTATACAAATTTACAATAAGGATTCCTGTTATAAACTAAAATAAATCTGAGTATCCATTTTAGGTTTTGATTTCATTAAGATATTTAAAACTCAATGTTAGTTCTGAAAAACACGAAATTCTAATGAAATATCGGAATGAAAATGATAATATTTCCTGAAAATAAACTTTAGAACAAACGTTTTAAAAAATACACGATTTTATTCTGTATGTTTTTCTATGGGAAGATAATAAAAAAATTTGAATAAATGCAAAAATTTGAAATATTTTTAAATTGGAATTAAATACTTTCTAAAAAAAACTTGATGTCTAAAAACGAATTTTAAGGATATTTGATATAATTAAACTCTAATCGATATGTAAATAACATTTTATAATTTTATATATAACAATCCACTTTCCCCTTGCAAATATTTCCTTCCCAGATATTTCATTAGTTTCCTATATTTCCAGCTGTTATTCGGCATATATTTCTACATAGGTTTTAGTGGAATTTTTTTTTTGTTAGACATTACTTTATTTCGATTTTTACTTTTCGTGTGCGAAGTATTGTAACCAGCATAAAATTCCTTCTGAAGATTTTAATAAATTTCGGTGCAGGAAAGAAGGCTTCGGCGCAGGCATTTTTTAGCCCTCTTTGATTCAGAAAGAAACGCATTTTTGGAATTATTCTTATATCTCCGTGTGCATGTGAACACGGTAATTCAAAATCAGTCATAGTACTTTCAGTAGCGCTCAAATGGTCACCAGATTCACTGCTGATCAAAGTACAATTGACTGCTCTTGGTGTGAGGAATTGCTTTTATTCCTTTTAAACAAGTGACATCAATATATAGGAAGTGATGTAATCTGTAGAAGGTTCTTGATATTTCTGACTCCCAGTAGAGGTAGTACCACAGTTAAGGACTTTTCTAGAAGATTCCTTTTGTCGCCAAGGTTAACATATCAGGGAAACAACTTTACACAGCTACGTAACAATATTTTTCTAGTAGGATAAAGCCTTTCATGAATTTGCTATATGAACAATGTGATTGAGAAACATAAATACAGAAAATTAATTGTGTTTTAATTGCAGGAAAATATCCATTTCTTGTATTTTAGGAGTGCACACGCTGTTCACGATGACGAATATCCTAACATGTGTGGTGAGTAA
>BGPR01023900.1:0-23794 GCA_013235015.1 Araneus ventricosus | reverse complement strand
TACCCTTCAAATCAATCTCTTTTATGGATATTATGTAATTCTCCATCTAACTGAGTTCTGGGAAGTATACCATTATCGACTTGAAGGATGAAAGCAATCGTCCACTGCACCTGTGTAAAGGCGAACGATTGAACCACATTGTCATCTCTATGTCTCTAGGCATTCACATTGCCTCTTTGCGATGATAAACCAATCAGTGCGGCGATTTAAAGCGATACCTGTTCATACTTAGAAACTGTGCCATTCAAATCAATCTCTTTTATAGCTTTTATGTAATTCTCCATCCAACCGAGTTCTGTGAAGTATATCAATATCCACTTGAAGGATAAAACAATTGTCCACTTCACCTGCGTAAAGACGAACGATTGAATCACATTGTGATCTCTATGTAACTGTGCATTCACTGTGCCTCTTGGGATGATAAACAGATCAGTGTGGCCCTTCAAAGCGATACCTGTTCATACTTAGAAACTGTACCCTTCAAATGAATCTCTCGTATGGGTTTTATCAAGACAATAGTAGGTTCCCGGCTTTTTGAGTCACTTTGCAAACAAATTTAGACTTATTATTAAAGAATACATGCTTTCATTAATTTGCACTCCTACTGGCATGTGTAGATGCGAGATAAACACAGGATTTCATTGGTCAGGTGTGAGGGGCACACACCCTGCTATACATCTTGCATAAGATTATCCTACTGGAATGCTTCTGTGGAGAGTTGATGACGAGAGTTGATGTCATCCTTCTACTTCCTGCATGCATGAGAAACATGAGGTGGACTCTTTAGCGGTTCTGCGCTTTCTTAGAGTTGGCTGAAACAGCGGTGATCTTCGAAACCTGCATCACTGTGATTTCTACTGCTGTACCTACTAAAAGCTTATTACGTTATTAGAAAAACAGTCAGCGAATCTATGACTTACAGAAAGACTCACATTTTACTAACCAGATTTTAAGAAATATTTATATTTTAACATGCAAATTCAAATTTTTATTTAGTGTTGTTTTTATATACACTGTATTATTTCATTTATTATTAAGAAATGGTATATTAAGTATGACAATGTCTAATAGTGGAAACAAAATATATCCAATGAAGTAGAAGAGAGATTTATTTTTTTTAAATAAATCTTATTTGAAGCGCAGATACTCAATGGGACTTCCAATAATCCAATTACATCGTCACCCTTGAAACCTTTCAGAGATTCATAACGCACTTTAAATATTCGGCATCAGTGGAATCTGAGTAATTCGATCCGGTATAGAGGGCATGGTCTTTCGCCTGCTAAAATCCCTTTTCGAACATTATGCAAATAATAATTTTCGAATTAAATTTTGATAATTTTGATTGATGGGATGACTCCGCCTCTAGTTTGAGCTTCCAGACAGGAAAATGTTTTTCTACACTATATGCCCAAAAGTATCCGGACACTTGCAGATTTTCACATTTTTTAGAATTTCTGCGAAATGGTTTAACTGATTGCCTTTAAACTTCGGATATGTAAAGAATAGACAATAATTCACATTTTACATTGAAGATTCGGTCCTGAGTGCAATTGGGGGACCGTCTACAAACTGATGAAGACAAAAACGTTTTTGGCCCATCCCGCTTCACAGAATACTAATAACAAGATGAAACTTTCAGAAATCGTAATGTTTAATGTGCATAATATTTACAGGAATTTTCGTAAACTCAGCTCAAATATTTAGGAAGATATAAAGGTTTTCTTAAAAAATCTCAAATTTTCCCATCTGTTTTTTGCTTATAACATGCAGAGTTTTCTATTATATTATACGAAACTTACAGAAAAATTGACAATATGTTAGAAAAGCATTTTGTAAAAATTTGGAAAGGAATTGTTGAATATTAGAGGAATTATGAGTAATTTTAGTAAATAATGTTTTACTGCGCATGCGCGAAACATAGTGTAATTTTTCTTTCACAACTCTAAAGCCAGATATATAGGGCAACTTATATAAAAAAATTTTAGTTCAATATCAATAGTATTCAGAAAGATATCGGCATTACAACGAGCAGAATTTTAGCTCCTGTCGAAGAGAAGCAAAAAGATGAGGGGTTGTACACAAATTGATATTTTTTAAACTTGTATCTTTAAATAGTTATATTGAATTGTAAAGTGGTTAGAATTCGCTGCATACCCATGAACACATATAATATTCGTAACGAATAAAAAATATATATGTAGAATTATTAAAATATTTTAAGAAAATAAATTAATTAGATCAAAAATCGTTTCGCCATAAAATAAATATATTTAAAAATATCGTTTGGTAGTAAAATTGTAATATGTAACTTGTTAACAATCATGTAAATAATATAATTAAAGTAATAAAATTTTTGTTATTTATAGTGCCTAATTTGCTGGAATTTAAGTTATGCACGTAATTGATAAGTGTTCATGGGTATGCAGCAAATTCTAACCATTTTACAATTCAATATAACTATTTAAAAGATAAAAGTTTAAAAAATATCAATTTGTGTACAACCCCTCATCTTTTAGCTCCTCTTCGACAGGAGCTAAAATTCTGCTCGTTGTAATGCCGATATCTTTTTGAATACTATTGATATTGAACTGAAATTTTTCATATAAGTTGCCCTATATATCTGGCTTTAAAGTTGTGAAAGAAAAATTACACTATGTTTCGCGCATGCGCAGTAAAACATTATTTACTAAAATTACTCATAATTCCTCTAATATTCAACAATTCCTTTCCAAATTTTTACAAAATGCTTTTCTAACATATTGTCATTTTTTCTGGAAGTTTCGTATAATATAACAGAAAACTCTGCACGTTATAAGCAAAAAACAGGTGGGAAAATTTGAAATGTTTTAAGAAAACCTTTATATCTTCCTAAATATTTGAGCTGAGTTTACGAAAATTCCTGTAAATATTATGCACATTAAACATTACTATTTCTGAAAGTTTCATCTTGTTATCAGTATTCTGTGAAGCGGGGTGAGCCAAAAGCTTTTTTGTGTTCATCAGTTTGTAGACGGCCCCCTAATTGCACTCAGAACCGAATCTTCAATGTAAAATGTGAGTTATTGTCTATTCTTTACATGTCCGAAGTTTAAAGGCAGTCAGTTGAACCATTCCGGAGAAATTCTAAAAAATGTGAAAATCTGCAAGTGTCCGGATACTTTTGGGCATATAGTGTATGTTGATCGCTAATGCTCGATTAATTTAATTCCAAGGCCAATTAATGACAGCATAAAGAAACTGACGAAAGGCCTTTAATAACGCCACATCAATTAAGGGGAAATTTTAGATTACTAAAGTTTTGGAAAGTGGAGAATACAAGTTTTTAGTTATCAAGTGAATAAATATTACTGCAAATTGGTTGTATAGATTTTGAAAGGCCTTGTCAAACTGTGATAAAATAATATAAGACTTAAACAAAGGATTTAAAGGTGCAATTCAATGATCCTGAGGCCTCTTGACTTTTTGAAACTGGTTTGAGAATACTAATTTTTCAATCAATTAAGTTTTATATAAAAAATTCTATGCTATTCTGAAATCTTTTAAGGCAGAATTATTTGTACATGGCAATTGATTGCAGTACATTATTATGCGATTAGGTTCAAATAATTCTCTCCAACAACAAGATGATTTATTTGAAACTTATAGTTTTTTCCTCCGAATAATTTAACCATAAACAAATATGCACGACCAGCCGTAAAATAAACTGTCTACCACGAATAATAAATTGCGACACTTTGGCCGACGCATTATAACCCCTGTTACGAGAGGCACATGCGACGACGCCAGACAGAGGTATCACCCGTCATCAGAGTGGAGATAACTCAAGCCCCACAATTTTTGTACCCAAATATGGAGCGAAATTACTGTTCACTGATACAAAAGAGTCACATACCCATATTTGGGGTGTCACCCGGTAGTATTTCCGAATAATGTAACCATTCCGCTTGAATATTTAAAAAAAATGAATAATGTTAATCATACGACTTTTTAACTGATTACTTTAAAATCCACCCCATACGCAATATTATAAATTTAAATACTTATTTACAATACAATAATGCATGTAATACTTAATAATATATTTTAATACTTATGTACAATATAATAAGAAAATACAATATAGGCTTTAAGGCGACGACGCGCCTTACTAGGCTTTTCTGTAAATTATTGATTTTGTTGTTATAAATTCAGCAAACATATTTATATGAATATAAATATGTTAATATCTGTAAAATAATCCTTTAAAAATGCATAATTTTAAATCAAATTAAAATTTTGAATTTCAAAAAAATTTAAAATGTTTGGAATGCTTCAATATTTAATTTTTTTACCAAATTTTTCACTATTATCACGTATGAATACGTTTGGAATAAGGCTTGGTATTATTTTTTCAATTTCACTTAACAGTTAATTTTCTGGAAATATTTTTATGCATTAGTAACAAATTTTCAATAGAATTTTATGTTTTCCTGAACTAAAATTGACTTCAACTGTCTAAAAGAAGTCTGATTCTAAAATGCACATCAGAATTGTTTTAATATGTAAAGGGAACACTTTTTAGAAATAGAATAATATTTCTTCAAAACTAAGACTCATGAAGCATATCAAAAGCATATCAAAAGCATTCAAATCTTTAAAAAATTGTTTTGAGAGAAAGTCACTATAAATATATTTACTCTTTTTAACCTATTAAATATTCACATTATTTAACATGTTTTAATTTTGTTTTATTCGTATTTAATTTGGAGAAAAAATGTTAAAAATGAAATTTCATATCTAAGGAGGTTTTTTTTTTAAATTTCACAGTACATCATACCCGCTCGATCAATTGGCTGGAAAAGCGCTCCCTCTTGGTATGGTGTGGAAATTGAGAAAAATAGTAGACAGCAAATTGCCTCCCACAATGTTAAGCGTAATATTTCGGAACGAATACTTGATTTCATTTAACTAAAGATACAACAGAAACCGATATATCTTGCACAATAAATATTGAAAACAGGAAAATGAATATCAGTAAATGTAAGTAATCTTATTCAATATTTATTATAGTTATGCAGAATCAAATTCAGAAAGGATAATTTTTTCTTTCAAATCCAGCTTTCAAAGATAGTGAGAAATCGCTGGAAGATGGTATAAGACTTTTTTTTACAATCAGCTGAAATTATTCAGCATTCCTTGCCTACAAATTGTTGAGCATGTAGAGACACAGTGTCTATTGTTCTATTAAGTCATATTTTTCATGTATATGAGATTAAAGCTTAAGAATTTTTAAACTTCATCATGATGGCTAAATCATGATCTATTTTTAATTTCATCGTAATGACGTTTGTTTAAAAACTAAAAAAATAGGAATATAACAATGACTTAATTGCTTTGAAACACAGTGTCTAGGTAAGACAAACTTTTCTTGCATCTGAAGTTGAAGTTTAAAAATTTTCAACCCCATCATGATGGCTCACTTATAATGCATTTGGAATTTTATCATAATGATGTTTGTTTAAATAATAAAGGAGAGGAATATTACAATGAATTAATTGCTTTGAAACACAGTGTCTAGGTAAACCAAATTTTTCTTGCTTCTGGGGTTGAAGTTTAAAAATTTTCAATCTCATCATGATGGCTCAATTATAATACATTTTGAATTTTATGTCAATGACGTTTGATGAAGTAATAAATAGATAAATACACTCATGTCCATAAATTAAGGATAATTCAGAATCACACAGAAATTGAACTCTAAAATAAAAATTTCACCTGTAGAATTATCACACACATCTTGAAGAAGAATATGCAAATTACAGGAAACCACCAGATGGCGCGGATAGTACGTCACAATGACGAGAGTGTAAGAGAGGGGTATATAAGGAATGGTGGCAAAGAAGTAAAATTGTTCACAAGCGCTTTAAAAGCCTTTCAGTGCAATAACCGCTTAGTTATGGCACAAAGGAAGCATTTGGATGATTTTTTACCTGGTAGAATTATCGGACGACTGGAATGTGGACGTACCCAGCTGGAAGTATCCGAGGAACTTGGAATCGCCCAGAGTGTCATCTCCAGGCTTTGGCAACGATTCCAAGATGATGGTAATGTGAGTAGATGTTACAGCACAGGTCGCCCCCGAGTTACAACGCCGAATGAGGACCCTTTATTTGGCAGTTACTGCCAAAAGAAACAGACGGAGCACAGCATCAGACCTGTCTCGTCAGCTCTCTTCAGCTACCGGTACGACAGTTTCAAGGCAGGCCGTGTACAGACGCTTAGGGCACATTGGTCTATATGCTCGTAGGCCTGTCAGATGTGTTCCACTTACCGCAACTCACTGTCGCCTGCGATTAGCCTAGAGTAGAGAGCATGCATTGTGGACACCGCAACAGTGGTCTTGTGTGATGTTTTCCGACGAGTCCAGGTTTAGTTTGCAGTCTGATTCTCGCCGGACTTTCATATGGAGAGCGCCAGGTACCCGTTACCACCAAGAGAACACCATTGAACGACTCCGTTACGGTGGTGCAGGATGGCTCGTTTGGGGAGGAATTATTCTTGGTTCCAGAACTGACCTGCATGTTCAGAGTGTAACGATGACAGGCCACATCTATCGGGATGTCATTCTGGAACAACATGTACGTTTGTTTCGGGGCGCCATGGGTGCTGAATTTCTGTTTATGGATGACAGCGCCCGTCCTCACCGTGCAAACATTGTAGACGAATGCCTTCAATCGGAGGATGTCACCCGTATGGATTGGCCAGCATACTCACCGGACTTGAATCCAATAGAGCATGTGTGGGATATGGTTGGCCGACGAATTGCAGCCTGTCAACCCCCTCCCATCTGTCTACCGGAACTTCGGAGGGAATTGCTTGATGAGTGGTGTAATATTCCCCAAGATCAGATTGATAATTTGATACTCAGCATGCCTAGGCGTTGTAAGGCCTGTATTGCATCGTCCGGGAGACATACTCCGTATTAACCATCATACTAACCATGTTATACTGTTTTTTGTAAATAGGTTCTTTTTTGAAATTTGCTCCAGGGAGTAAAAATCGCAATTTTTATTAATTATGTCAAACATATAGCATCTGTTTTGCTCTTTACCTTTTGTTTAATAAATAGACTTTACAAATAAGTCAAATTTGTTTTGCTTCTGTCTCTTTCTTTGCCTGAACTTCATTATCCTTAATTTATGGACATGAGTGTATTACAAAGACTTGCAAAGGAAATCTTTTAGACTTGAATATTCTAAAAAGTATCATTTTTAAGCTATTCTCGTTCATTTTCTTTAATTTATTTATGCATATATAGCTATCAAAATAGGTTTACAATCAAATGTTGCAAAAGTAATTTCACAAAAAATGTCTTATTTCTACAACAGACTTGCGGAAGACCTTGTGACAGTAAGTGGTCATAGTAGCCTCATGGTAATGTTTCGGTGTCGGATCCAGAATTTAAAAAATATCCGCCGTGTCTGTCGGCGTAGTGAACATTAAATCTGACGTAAAATATCCATCCGCTGGAATGGCGCGGAAATTTTGGAGAAGGGGGAGCATGGTCAGGATGTCGTCTTCGTCAAATCACCGCGGTTAAAAATTACGCATCCTAAAAAAACTTTCGCGTTGCTGCAAAATGCGATGCTAATATAAATAAACTATTGATCGAATATTAAATGAATACTCATATAATGATGCCAGAAAGTTAACATCAGTATGAGGAAATTATAAACATCAAAAATTAATTAATGTATTCGCTAAATAAAATCTTTCCTAGATTATAAATCAAAGATTTCGCAACTGATACCAAAAAGCAATATCTAAAAAGCAGGCATTTCCTTTGCCTCAGAAATTGTATCTTGAATTAAACATTTAACTGTGAAGATATTTTTTTGAAAATATTTCAACGTTAATAAAAATATAATTCCTAAAATCTATTTTTATGTTTCATTACAATATATTTTTAAAATTCGTTTAAAAACTACTTGAGTGTGATAAACATTACATTAGGTTCTTCAAATAAATAAAAACGTTTAAACGAAATTCTTCATTCAAATTTTTCTCCTGGCATAGATTTCATTTCACAGCCATAAGATCATCAAGTTAAAAAATGGCAAAAGTTAAAATTATGCACATCCCTTTAGCTAAATCTTTCTGACAGACGTCTCTTTACTCTTAAAATCAATAAAAATAAATAAACCTAGCACCAGACAACTGAATTTTTTTCTCTCCTATAGTCTGAAGAAAACCGAGACATCAAACGATATTACTTTTTTTCCAAATCGCATGACAAACAATCTTCGAAAACTAAGCACAACAGAACTTGCTCTCAGCTGTTTGCGGAAGAATTCAAAATGTAATCCCTTTGAAAAATCCGCAAAAGTAAATAAGCATTTCCATTTTTGCGACGCTGCTTGTTTATTGATAGAAAAGAAACCTTCCGGCTCAGAAACTTTGGAATTTTAAAGTAACTTTATCATTTTGATGGATTTCGATATCGATATCTGGAGACAATTTTGTGCATGAGATATTTTTCTTTACTTCTAAATATTTACAGAATAAGAATGCGATTATCAAAGTTTTTGAACCGGAAAATTCTTTTATATCAATAAGCAAGCAGCGTCACAAAAAAGGGTGTTAAGTAGATTGGGATTCGAATAAGTGTATGATAAAAAACATATTTATTAATTATAGCCGTAATTGACCAAGTGAGGCGAGGTCTGTGTATCAGCTCGACCGTTCATCATTTTGTCTGTCTGTAAATTCGTAAGTTACTCATTCACGAACAAATAAGTTGTTCGATTTATTGCGAACTTATCATGAAGGTTCCTTCAGGTCTTGAAAAAACGACGAATAAAAAGTTTTATTTTTCGATTTTGCTTCAAGATAAAGGCCGTTTTATTAGTTTTAATGTGTTGGCAATTTTCGCAGCATTTTTAGAATTACCAATTAATCACCATCACCAAAATCAATCCAATACTTTAATGGTTCAACACTCAACATGGATTCTCAAAATATCAACACTATGAAAACGGGTACTATCTTAAAACGAAATAAAAAACAATATTCTTTACCCATAGATCGTTTCTAATGACTTCAAGGAACATTCATGTCAAATTGTTAAAAAAAAACCAAATGGCGTGTTTGTAAGTGGCTGCATAAAAATTTATAGGCAAACCACCAAAATACTGAACGGTCCAGATAAAGCAGGACCTCGCTTGACTCGGTTAATAAATATAATGATCAGTGGGAATGACGAGCCTTTTGACGATGAGCCCATTTTCTAAATTCGTAGAATTAAACTGGACGCAGCTACCTTTAATGATAGCAAATGCTGAAAACACTGTTTCGTTTAAATAAAAAGTATCATATGGGATTGAATATCTCTAATGTTTTGAAGTTAGAAGTAGGTATTCTTCATTTAACGACAGTTAAAACTCAGTTAATTCCAAGTTTGTAACAATGAATTGTCGCAAGACAACTCAATCAGTTTCTTCGCTTCAGCAACAGTGAATGCGGATGGTTTAGTTTAGAATAGTTATATCAGCGTCCCATTTTGAAGCAACACGATGGTTATTTGAGTGCAAATCTCTTAACTTTGAACCGCTGTCAGATGAAAAGAACGGCACCTAAACCGGCATCCCCCTTTTTAAACTTCCGAACGAATGATTTAATGTGCAATATGTCCACATACAGGGCGCATCATCAATGAAATCGTGTTTCGAAACTGGAAACTTTCAACTCCGAAGCCGAAAGCAAACCACTAGGCCACCGCTAGACAAAAATGGAGATGGAGAAAAGGCATAAAATGGATCTTGATTCCATGGAAAATAATCGATATTATTTTCTAAAAAGTAAACGTCTGAACCTCGGTGATACATTGTGATAGTATCAGTGGTGGCTCATCAGCTCAGAAACTAGCAGTGCTATAAAAGTTTTATAGATCTAAGTTGTAGGAAATTTTGTGTTAATTATTTTGGTAATTATGATGTTTTACTAAAAATTCTTAGTTTCTGAGTTATAAGAAAACAACTGGAGAAAAATTGATTTTATGTTTTTTGGCGATAACTAAAATTCCAACAAAAATTATTGGTGGCAAACCTCAGAATC
This sequence comes from Araneus ventricosus, assembly GCA_013235015.1. NCBI lineage: Eukaryota > Metazoa > Arthropoda > Arachnida > Araneae > Araneidae > Araneus > Araneus ventricosus. The sequence continues at coordinate 13,699 of BGPR01023900.1, read as the reverse complement.
GTAATCATCACCCGAAAAAAAAGGAAATAAACAAAAAATTACAACTCCTCCAGAATTGTATTTAAAAAAACGACTTAAAAGCTACTACTGAGAAAAAGCGAAAAAGAGACAAATGAGAAAATCTCTCCAAATGACAGCTGAAAAAAATTCAGCTCAAATGAATGCAATTTCAAGCGGAGAAAGGGTTGCTTTTCTCCCACTTCGCGTTGCTCTTTGCATTAATATCGGATCCGTAGGAGGAGCAAAACTTGATCCTGCTCTGATCTGTCCCTCTCTTAATTCTTGATTGATTTTCCGTCTTCTTTTTACATACTTTTTTATTCATTTCTTGCCATTTTCGTTGATCGTTGAATTCTCAAAGTGGAAAGTAAGTCAATTATAATAAAAACGAAAATGCAATATTTTAAATAATTTCAGGGAGACTGCAGCTCTTATGGATGAGCCGCCATTGGATAGTATTCTGCAAAAATTTCGCGGCCTATGAAACTGAACCAAAATCTAAGAAAAACAATGAAAATTATACAGGTTGTCTCCACTAATAGCGGCCCAATAACTAATTTCTAAATAGTTACAGATAGATATAAAATTCCAACAGCAAAAAGGCTTTAGATGACGGAAAAAATTAGATTTTATGATGTTTGATGCTATAATTGTATCGCTGAAAATTTACGAAATCTAAATTTTAATTCAGTTATATTATTCAAACTTATGGAAATACTCTTAACAAACCAACATTTTAACTAAAAATTGTTCCACTATTTTATGACTAAAACTGATTGAATTGTGAAGATTTCAATATCACTATTTTCAAAATTTTAGATAATTTCAATGGCCTCTTGAAGGAAGATCTTGCAATCAACGGACAGCGTTTGTCCAACGCTGTCGTTTATTGGCTTAAAATAATTAAATTGAAATGTTCGTAATTCGACCAGTATTAGGCGTGGAGAAGAGTATATTTTTTAAATGAGTTTTCAAAAATATTTTACTAAATATCGGTGTTAAAAATGGGGACTGTATGAACATTTAGACTGCGCAATTTTTTCAGCACTGTATTTGATGACATGCGCAATATAATCTCTACTAATAATAAAGGAGCATGAGTGTGTATGGTGGCACTCTACGGGCCAGACCGCTGGGCCCAGAGGTACAAAGTTTGGCACAAGTATACTTTGGAGGGTAGGAATGTGCGCCTCGGAGCCCTTTCTTGAAATTGTAATTAGAATTTTAATTAATCAAAAATTAAGAAAAATTTTGGTATTTTTCCTCAATAGCTTTCGAAAATATTGCAGCACAGAAGTCATTTTTACACAACCTGAAAGAGCAAGAAATTAACTTTCCAATTATTTCAATTAAGTTGCCGTACAAATTTTTCTCTAATTTTAATAATTCTTTTAAAAAAAATGTTGGCATAATTTTCAACAATGTTTTTCATTGTCCAGCTAACATATTGCTGAAAGTAAAATGTGCCGCGCCATTTCAAATTTAAAAACAAATGGATATTTTGAAGAGACTTAAGCGAGTTAAGGTGATGCCATTGTGTGATACATGACACAGAAAGTTACTCGATTCCATTAAGGACGTTCATGCAGACAACGAACAGAATAGGTGTAAGGCTACCGAAAAAGCATGGGTTAAATGTCTCTTACGATTTGGAATTTAAAATTACTTTGCTAAGGAAATCATGAATATCAATTATGCACAAGAGATTCAATTGAAAGTATATTCCCGGCGAACAAGCTGGTCTCCGAAGGTGGCTAGTATATAATACTGTAATGAAAATCGTCTGGTGGGTGTACTTGAATCTAATGAAACAAGCAAGATAATAAAAAGAAGCTTTATTCCACTAATATTCCATCAAACGCGAAGCACGGGTAACGGAACTGAACTCCATTTGTTTAAATTAACAATACAAGTAGACAGCAGATGAGTAATAAATATCAGTAACAGCACTTTCAAAAGAGCTCAGTGACATCAGCTCACCAGCTTGCACTGTGTAGAAAACTATAAAGAGAATTATATTCTTTTTCGAGCAGCTCGAGATTTATAGCTTTTTCGACAATGCGTGACGTCACATGGAATTATCTAGAAAGTTCTCCAAAACTCGAATCGTAATAATACATTATGGCCATAATTCTTGCATTTTCCTGAATCCTTTTTTGTTGGCAAGTCGCCAAATTTGACGCCAATGTTTCGAGCCATTCGCTTCCATTCCTTTTCTTTGTAGATTCCTCTTTCCTACTAAAAGTCTAACATGGTAGGAAAACATTAGATATTCCTTACAATAAATGTGGTCATTTAAAACATTTTTTTAGCATGAAGTATATGTTTATCTCTAACGGTTTAGAAATTAGCTATTTGGTCATTAATAGAGTGGGCACACTGTATAATATCTCGCGGTTGCCTTACTAGGAAATCGAGAATTCGCCGCAGCGAACTCTTCTGATACCACTGACGCATGACATTTTGGAATAATATTAGAATAAAAAGTTCTATCACAAGAAACAATAAGTAGTTATATTACAGAACTTACTTTTGATGTGTTTTTCTGCCTAAATTTTGTTCCTTTTAAGAAGAAAACGATAGACGGATATTTTTTTATCAAAATTAATAATCGCAGCAGATTTTTTTTTTATCTTGGATTATTTTTTAAATGCCCTATCGAAGTTTATTCAGCATTTTGTTATCTTATGAAGATAATTAATAACCAAGCCATAAAGCATGAAAAAATTAATCTCTGATGCATCATCATCAAGCATTTTTTCTTTACTTCTGTCTACGTTATTAGAGAGAAAGAGAATTTACTTGCTACATGCTGATTTATGTAAAAAAATAAGTGGCTTTAATTAAGATCTGACTTAATTTGTTATTTTTATATTTGTCTCATTAAAGAATGAGTTGATCCTACCACTTTCAGAACATATTTTTTTCGACCCATAAAAATCACGATTATGCTTAAAAATACAAGCCGTAACATCGTTTGAAATATTTTTAATACATGTACTATCGTTTTTCAAAAAGGCACGCCTTTCTATAAAGTTTTTCTCCTGTTTTTTTCTTCATTATATTCACATACACAGTGGTTTAAGTATTACTTGATCACCTTTTACAATAATTAATTCTGCTATAAAATTAGATGTTTCAGATGTAGCTTTATTTTTATATTAATTTCTTTAAAAATAATTTTCTAATCTTGAAAGCATACATATCAGAATATATTAAAAACGCCAACTATATTTAACGTCTCATCTTACACTCATTCCTTTACATACAGGGTACTCACTAAAGCTCTGAGCCCCTATTAACTTCAGAATGGTGACATCTATAGTATAAAAAGTGGTGTCTAAGTATAGAAAAGTAGTTATGCAATTCATAATGCAAGCATGGACATTGCCACCTAGCGGCAAAATTTGGAGTTAACGCTTTTAATTTGAAAACGATAAGAGATACGTTGAAAAATAAATAAATGACATGTTTAGCAACATTGATTTAATACTAAAAGACACATTGAATACATTAATGACATGAAAGGAAAGCATAAAACGCGTATTTGCTTGGTCCAGATTTTCAAAATTTTGTCCTCACGACTAGAAAGCATACCTCATCTGTTCTGGCCCACACCAATCTCTCAAGATAGGCATAGATTTACTCATAGACATACTCAGGATAGGCCTCATAGATGGCGCCACGGAGACTAGTGTTTAATGTTTTGCTTTTCTCGAAAGCGCGGGCAAATTATTTTTCTCTGGCTAATTTCTACAGGGGTAAGTTCTTTTTGATTTTTACCTTATGAAAGCTTATTAATTAAGCTTGATGGCTAATATTTTGTTGCTCTTATTAGCGTATTTAATGTTTTTTTTTTCCTTTTTCTTTTGATGTTTGTGCTTGTGGATTTGCTCCTGGTTGCTTTTTTTGGGGAGTTCGGGCTATGAGAAGCTTTGTCTTGGCCTAAAGGCCTGCTTCTACAGAAAATTCCCTAAATATCCTTTTGAATCCATTTCGAATAGTTTCTAGCCCTTGAAAAAGTGAACTAGAATGGATTCCTTGTTTTTGTTGTCTGCTTTTCGTTTACTTCAAATTACTATTGGATTGCTTGTATTCCTTTTTAACTTGTGGCTTTATTGGTATCTGTCTACCAATCTCTCAAGAGTTCACCTCAACTTGGGGATGAGAAGTTGTATAAGCAAGCAGGTTCTTGTTTGCGTGGAGAGTAAAATAAGGGTGGTGTCGCCCATAGCCGATGACAAGCTGTACCTCTATCCGAGAGGTCTTCGCATACGTTGCTTGAAATGGCGCTGTAATGAGTTTAAGGCGGGGTATGCTATGAGAGATTACGAGTAGCATAACTTTCTAACGAAACACTTAGCGCTCCAGCCAAAATTCCTTGCAGATGTGATATGACGAACGTGGAATACTTTTTGCGCTTTAAAGTGAACTAATAGGTAGAAATGAATTACTAGGAGAAAGAAAATTCAAATCCTTTGTCGAAGTAAAACATTAAGTACGATAGAACACTAAACATTTAATCAAAAGTTTTCTTAATTTCAAACCACTTAAATTGAAAAAATTAATCACTTGAATTGATTTAACGTCTTGCTATCCAAATGAAAGTAATCTGAACAAAAACACTCGCTCATTCAATATAACCCCGAAAATGCCTCATTTTCTGCCATAAACTATTGTTACATAAATCAAAATAATTGTTCTGCCAAAATACAGGGTGTTCACACTTATCGTGGTCCAATAGCTAATTTCTAAACCGTTATAAATAGGCATCCAGTTCCAATTGGAAAAATGTTTTAAATAAAGGGAAAGAATATAGTTTATGTTCTTCGAGTCACTAAATATATTTCTGAAAAAGTTACGAATCCTAACTTTTTATATGCCCTCGGTCCTATCATTCATATTTAGTAAAATATTCTTGGCATTAACATTTTAAACAAAAAAAGTCCCACTCTTCTTTTGTTAAAACTGAGGGAGATATGGAGAATTGAATTTCATGATTTTTAACCAATCAGCGGCCTCGTCGACCAAGTGCTGCGTTTTGATTGGTGGATCGTCTGCAAGACGGCTATTGAAATGGTGTAAAGTGGTCTAAATCAGCGATATTCAAAGCTTCATAACTTGGTCAGTTTTAGTCGCAGATGAGTGGAACATTTTTTTTGTTTAAATTTTAGAGTATCAAAAATATTTTATTAAATATGATTAATAGGAACGGGGGGATGTTTAAAAAGTTAGATTTCGTAACTTTTCAGGAATATATTTATTCATTCATTCAAAAAACATGTATTATAAATGTTCCCTTCATTTAAAGTATTTTTCCAGTTAAAACTATATGTCTGTCTCTAACGGTTTAGAAATTAGTTATTGGAACATGACAATTATGGACACTGTGTATATTATTATTAAACGTATTTATGCATATTTTTCCTTTATGCCAAAAAGAAAGTAAATGACGAAGTACAGTCATATTCAAAAAAGAAAGTAACATTACAGCCTTCGACTTTCAGTTTTAAATACTAACATTACTAGTATTAATATTTGTAACAGGATAAATTATAAACCAAAAGAAATCTTGAAATTTATTATTCTTTTTCAAAAAAAAACGATATTGCAAATTATTTTATATAACAATTCATTTCACATTTGTAATTTTATTCAGAGCATAAATATAATGATGTCATTTCTTTCGTTTTAAACTAGTTTTGTTTAACAGTCATTGCATCAGAGACAAGCCAGATCAATGTACGTTGGCAGCAGGAGTATTCTTCCACAATTAAACGTAATAAATAAAAAGAAACTTCATCATCATGAGTAAGCAATTACAGAATTGCTTTCTCCTCCAACTAAACAGATATGATAATACTATATCTTATAAAAAAAGTTATTTCAGTATTTATATTTTAATCAGTTGCAGAAGCAATTATAATACGATTTCTTTGTTTTTAAGCTTAGTTTTGGTTAATCGCCATTTTATGGTATAACTTAAAACAGCCGAAAGGTTCTTCCACTATTAAACGTAATATGAAACGAAGCGACATTTTAATTATTTACTTCTGAAACATAACTGATATGATAATTTGTGGAGAATTTTCTTTCATTGGAATGTATCTGGTGCAGATTTTCCCCTATACTCGCATTTAATAGTTTCCCTCGCTTTTCATGCTCTGATTTTTTTATTCCATATCAAAATTTCAATTAAAGATTTAATGTGATTGTGAATTCCGAAAAGACGATTAGAATTTTTTTTAAGTCTGGTTTTACCTTAGGAAAAAAGTATTCTCTGGAGTTTTTAAGAAAGTTGATACTTCATTACTTTTACAAGAGTTGCTTTAGCTAATTAGAAGATGGTGGAATGAAGAAAATAATATAGATTTTTTAAAGATAAAATTCTAAATATGAATTCAGTTGCAAAGTGGGAATTAAGTCCTATTTCAATTTAGTGGCAAACTAACATTTTAATTTTCAGAACAAAAATTCCAACAGAAACATTTTTATAGAACTTTGGGCACCAACTGAATTAATAGTAAGAATGTGAGATCCAATAAATGTTTTTTTAAATTAAAATAAGATACAACCAAAACTTCTGGAAAGCGCAAAATGCAGCAAGCAACCAAGGAAACATTGGAAATTCAAAAAACACCTAACAAAATGAAAATTCTATACAAATTAAGATTGAACAATGAATAAGCTTAAAGAATACACCAGATGAACTTTATCAAGGCGTCACTCACCTGAGAGGATTCAAGAAAACAACAGGATTGCTTTTCTGTATGAGATTCCGACGAAAGTCAAGTAAATTCACCAATACTTTCTGCGATGGTTAATATTAGAGTTTATTGTAGCATTTACGCTAAGAGAGCTTATGAGACTCAATTTCCTGATTTATATTTAGAAATATATGCTATATGAGGTTTTTCGACAATTTTTCTTAATTTAAACCTATAATAGCATTCATCTTTCTAAACAAGTACGAGATGTTGCAAACAAGTACGGGATGTTGCAAACAAGTATAATTATACTTGTTAGCGCATCAGCTTCGGAACCGGTAGATCGCGAGTTCTAATCCGGGTTGTGTTCGTACTCTGTTTTTGCTATAATTTGCAATGAGTTTGACGCTGCAAGCTTCCTGCAAATTCGTCCCATGGTGACTTCGAAGCTTGCTTTAACTTGTTTCAAACTTGTTGCAAGCTTGCACTCTTGGCATGTCAAATTTGTTGCAAGCTTGCTGCAAACTAAAATTGCTATCTGGTAGGATGAGATAAAAGCTGACATATCCAATCAAGGCGACCAGGGACCTCCAAAATAATTTCTTTAAATTTTGAATGAATTTGAAATTTTGCTGGCATAAATAAGAGCACTATATAAGACAACCGAAAAACTTTTACCGCATTATATTTATTATTTCTGAGTTATTTTTATAAATGTAATTTTTAATAACAATTAATGGCCTTTATGATAAATGTTCCAGTCGCCCCAAAATTACCCGAAATCACTCTAGTTTTTCATTAGTTACTCTAATCCTTTTCAAACAAAAATTTAATTAATTTTTATGCTTCAGAAAGGAATTTCAAAATGAACACACATAAGAACTCGAAATTATTGATTTTAGAAAAAAATATGCCCAATATTTGATAAGAAAGAAAATATTTACAGTTTAATAACAAAATAACTTCTATACGATTGCCAAAATTTCTTCTCTGCATAAGGGAAAGGAGGGTAAGATTACGCAGTCGGGTAAGAGTACGCAGGGATTTTTTCCCTGTTGGCAACAGTGCAAGCAGAAGCAAGTGTGATCATATCATCATGTGAGTTTTCAGCTATCTCAAGTGACCGCCATAATTGTTTTCATCCTTGCTGTCTTTCATTTATCAGGTAATATATGATTTCGTTATGTTAGCATGTAATTTTTCCGTGAAGAAATCTTAATTTTCTTGTAAATAAAGGACAAATGTTTTCTTTCAAAGTAAATATCATTATGAGGTTTGTTCCCTTCCGAACAACGTGGCCACGTTAGAATTTAACTTTAGTGCATTCTACGGCCATCTATGGACGATTTAGAGAAGCAATACATCGGTGGCTAAGAGTACGCAAAGACCAGATATGCGTACTCTTATCCGTTCTGTAATTTGAAGCAGCCATTCCAACAAAACTTTACATTTTATTTTATCATTATTATTATTATTATTAAAAAATGAGATTGGGATAATCATCTGAAGAGCTGTTGTCTGGAGAAAAAGTTTCCAGTCCATAGAAATCCAAATAATGAGGGAGCCAAATGACCAGGCTGCGAACAAGCATATGATGATGATTGGATCCAGTGTGGATTATGTAAGGAGTGGTGGCATGAGGAATGTTCCAGTTACGAAGGCAGTGGAGCATTTGTGTGCGACTACTGCTAAATTTTCAGGATGCGTAATCTTGGCCTCACATCCTTACACATTTGGCATTTTTTTCTTGCGTTTCGTTATATATATATATATATATTTCTAAAGCTAAAATTTTCATTTTTTGTACCCTTCTTCCTAAGTTAATAAACTATGATTCAGTATATTTTCGAGGCTCTGACTCTTCAATTCTCATTTTTATAACTAAACATCCACTAGGTGCGTACTCTTACCCTCCTTTCCCTTATATGTTTTTAAACTTACTTAAAATATCATGAAATTTGAACAAAAATTGAATCGCATTTATCTCAAAGAGCATTAATTTTCATTGAAGTTGCATTTATACCCGAAACTCGGAAATAAATAAGTATATTACAGAGAAATTTTGTGTGCTGTCTTATATAGAGCTCCTTTTAGTGCCCGCAAAATTTCAGATTAAATAGTTGAGAATTTAAAAATATGGTTTTGAAGGTCCCAGGTCGCCTTAAAGAGCCATTGATGAACTTATAAATCTCCTTTAAAAGAGATTTTTGTTTTTATTTTAGATTTAAAAGCTTGAAAAATTACAATGAAACCTGTGGGAGAGCTCTCCCCTCCCTTTATCGCACACTAACAAAATATGACGCGTTTAGTATTTCATAGTATAATAAAGACCAAATATGGAATTTTGATGCCTTCCTACCAACTGATTGGGTCCAAACTTTAATGAAGATCTGTAATTTTGGTGACAAAAGCACGTATCGTAATCATTTTTTTTTTTGTCTCGGTCGTTGCGTTTTCGAGTATTCTCATTATTTGAAAATATATAGACGAACAAAGCATCTACCCTTTGAGGATTTGATCAAAATTCGATACTTATTTACATATAGTTTATAATTGGAGCAAGAGAGATAGTGCTATGGATAGGAAAGTGGCATAGATATCTTTTGATTTTGTGATAAATGCGCTATTTTATAAACAGATAAATATAAACAAAATATTCAGAAATGGAAATCCTCCGTCGATATTGCGCATTCACCAATCGGCTTTGATTTCATTAAGCTTAGTTTAGGTACATAAACGTCCCGTTTTGAAGCAACACGGCGGCTATTTTTGGGACGGACTGCCTTAATTTTGAACCGCCATCAGAAGACGATGACGACTCCTGAGCTACAACCACTCTTCAAACTTTCTCACCACACCAGAGGTATCATGTTTGGCCCCTACGTATAATTTAAAGTGCAATAGACCCACATGCACGTCTCGTCTTCAGCGGAATCGGATTTTGAGCCTGGAACCCTCCGACCCCGCAGCCGAAACTAGGTATGGCGGCTATTGCGAAAATAACCGGTTTTCGGTTATTCAAGCTTATTTTCACCTTTGGTTTAACCTGGCGGCTATAACCGCTCACAATAACTGGTTTTTAAATAACCGGTTTTCGGTTATTCAGGCTTATTTTCACCTTTGGTTTAACCTGGCGGTTATAATCGCACACAATAACTGGTTTTTTAATAACCGGTTTTCGGTTATTCAGGCTTATTTTCACCTTTGGTTTAACCTGGCGGTTATAACCGCTCACAATAACTGGTTTTTAAATAACAGGTTTTCGGGGTTTTTTTAAATAAAAATACAAACGCCGTTTGTAGACAATTTTTTTATTAATATTGCTTTTACAGGAAATCAATCCATTGGCCAATATTTACCTGTTCATAAAGACTCTTTCAGTAACCCGCCAACCGATACACGCCTCTAGGAAGCTGTTGTCGTTGATTGGCCTGAGATGATGAAATTCAAATCTTCATAACTTGGTAAATTTTAGTCTACTCGTACCTAAAATCAAGCCTATCATCCGATCCGGTTTTTACCCAGTTATTGGATTTTAAATATAACCGGTTATAACCGGGACAAAAAATAACCGAAAAGAACCGGTTAATCGAAAAAAAAACGTTTTCAATTAAAACCGATAGGTTTTTCCTATCCCTAGCCGAAACCTTACCACTAGACCACCGCTGCCCTTCGATACCTATCTACGATTCTAAACATAAAATAAGATTCTAAATCTCATCCATCTAACTCTTTGGCTTTTTGAGTTATTACATTCGCATGGACATGAAATGACGAGCACCCAGACATCCTACAGATGGATATCATCCAAACCTTGATAGAAATCTTCAACTCACATCCATTCAAAGTCACATACTGATTTCCACGCATAGAGCTCATTGGAGTTTACATAAATGAAGCGACACTTTTCAAAAATTAACTTTAAAAAATAAAATGTTTTTATGAAAAAAGAACACATCTCAAAAATTTTTTTCGGATAGTTGCCGTGTCATTACGCCGTTCTAAACTTGTTACAGCGAGAAGATTCCGTGCGCAATGCCTACCGATAAACAGAAGCCGATGCGTGTTTTCTGGTTTCTTTTCATAGTTTTTCTTGGGTATCACGAAAACTCTCCAGTTTTCACACTACATGGGAATTAACAAATTAAAGAGCGTAAAATTCCCTACAAATACATGCTTTTATTTTTCTTCCACTTTTAATATTTTCTCAGATAATGGCTCTAAACTAATTTTTGATTTCCAGTAATTTACGACCTCCTAGTCCACCGAAAGGACATGTTACCTATCTGAAAAAAACCTTTTTGAGATGCGCTCTCATTTTTAAAAAATTCATAGTTCCAACATTTTTAGGTTTTTTCATATTAATTTTTGAAATGTGTCGCTTCATTTGTGTGCACCCTTCATAATGAAGAAACCCGAGTATGAATTTCTGGCATCTTTTTTCTCCCGGTTGTGACCAAAATTTGATACTAATTACACTTTTGGTCGCAAGTTAACGCACGAAATTTCATTTCTCTAAGTCGTTGCATTTTTCAGTTATCGCATTTACAGCAACAACAGACCGACAGATGGTCAATCAGATAGAGAGACTTGATGTAAACAGATTTGATACACAACTACAATTCTAATGATAAAATTAATTTCAGTCTCCGGATACCTTAAGGTATCTGACTGTGTTCGGAGACATTTTTTTGAAAAATAACTTATATATATATTTTTATGTTATTTTTCAACTGCATATGTTTTAAAACTATAAAAACATCGTAAAATTAAGCTTTCAAAATAATATTTTTTTAAAAACAGAGAAATTTGAAGAAAAATGACTACAATATTTGCCTTGCGCTAATAGCCATAGACAAAATCATATTCTAAATATACATAAATCCTTGTATGAGTACATTTTTATGACAGTTATCTGTGTTATGCTCTAAAATCTTTCTTGTACTTCAAAATAGTTTTGAGATATAGCTGAACATTGTTACTAAACTGGTAATTTTTCATAAAAAATGCTTTTCCTTTATATTTAAACACTTCAAAATAATACTTGATTTTAAAACTGACCTTAGTTTTTAGAGAAAAACATCAAGCATATTACAGAAAACAATCTCAGAAAATTTCATATCAATACTTAAATAACGTTTTGAGAAATCATTATTACGGTCGACAGTTTTCCTCAAAAATATCATTTCTCAGAAAACGCATTTAAAGTTTTCATGCAACTTAAAATAACGCTTACAGTTCGGTAATAAAACAGCTGTAACTCCATTTGTAATTCACGTGGAGTAAAAAGTGAGACAGTTTTAGAAAGCTGATTAAACAGGATAAAAATTAAGTCATAAAATATTTTTCTCATAATTTCATCAAAAACGACTATTTTAAACCAGTCGGATACATTAAGTTTACAATTCATCATATTCACATGACCACGGACGAACGGATAAACAGACAGACTTCCCTGTGACTGTTTTCGTTCAAACTTTTGTAGAAATCTGTCTTTGGTGTAAAGACAATATGTCAAATATCACCCTTCTACCTGATTCAGGCTAGGCAAGCAGCCTCCACAGGCAGACAGACCGATAGACATACGCAATTCGATTTTTATTTTGTTTTATTTTGTAATTAAATAATTTATTTTTTGAAACAGGGAAATCCGAAATACCCAGAGTCATTCAAATTTCAAGCTCAAATTCTTTGACGATTACAATACTTGCTCTTTATATATTCTGTTTACCAGAATGTAAAAGAAGTCAACCGAATGGTAAGAAAGTAAAGAAATTGTTTACCAAACGTGTGGGAAGCTCCTGATCCTGAGTAAAAACTATAAAAATTTAATAAATATACAGAAGAAAATAATTGCTCTGGTAAGTAATAATTTTTGCCTATTTGGGTAAAAGTTTGAATAAAAGTTTTTCATTTAATTTCGTAAATTCTTTTTTTTTTCTTTATTCCATTTTCTTCCCAAGACACCTTCCTTTAATCTCAATTATGAGACTTTCCTTAATTAACTTTTATGAAATAAGTTTGGATATTTTTGCAGGCTGTAAAGCCGTTTATTAAAAATCGATATCTGACATCCTATTGGAACTTGCGGTATCTTATCTGTATTTAATAATAAAGCGGTTTTATATTTATCTATTCGCTATTTATCTTATGCAAGCCACGTTATAAAAAGAATATAAGTGAACAATATATTCTTAGTTCTCGCAAAGGATACTTTTTAATCTTGTAAACGGCAAAGAATCTGATGTAAGGAGAATATTGTGCATTAAATTAAAATAAAATTTTTTTATCTTTCTGATCAATTTTTTTATTTCATCTTTTACTAAGCGAAAAGAAAAGTGATATGAAATTAAAAAAAATTGATCCGAAAGATAAGAGATTGTTTGCATGTAGAAATTTCTTCATCGTGAGTATAAAAGTACAAGAAATTAATGATTATACGAAAGCAAATAATTGGCCTTTGCCTAGTAACAATTTACATTTTTTGCCGAATTTCATTTTGGTATGAAAAAAAGTCAAGCGATATGTTAATTAAGTATTTTCAGATAGTTTCATTAATTCTGTTTCTACTTTTTATTTGCTGACAAAGCCAATTTTCATTTAATCTTCATTATAAGCATTTTCCTAATTATTTTTTGCAAAAGATTCTAAGATTTATTTTTATATGCTGTGATATAAAATGTTATCCTGCATCCCACTGGGAATAATAGTGCCTTATTTATATTTAATAATAATAAATATCTTAGGTTTTATCCACGAACTCTATATTTTAATTATTATTTGTTTTAAAATAAATTTAAACGAACCAAACTAAAGAAGTTCGTAGCATTAATACTTTTAAACTTCATTAACAATAAAAAAGATGAGGAATATATATATGCAGTATATTGAAATGTTTGAAGTGGAAAATAAAACGATCATCTATTTGAATATCTCAGAGATAAATTTCTCTAGAGAAAAGCAAATTGCGTACCATAAAACGGTTAAAATTT
>BGPR01023899.1:0-23794 GCA_013235015.1 Araneus ventricosus | reverse complement strand
TACCCTTCAAATCAATCTCTTTTATGGATATTATGTAATTCTCCATCTAACTGAGTTCTGGGAAGTATACCATTATCGACTTGAAGGATGAAAGCTATCGTCCACTTCACCTGTGTAAAGGCGAACGATTGAACCACATTGTCATCTCTATGTCTCTAGGCATTCACATTGCCTCTTTGCGATGATAAACCAATCAGTGCGGCGATTTAAAGCGATACCTGTTCATACTTAGAAACTGTGCCATTCAAATCAATCTCTTTTATAGCTTTTATGTAATTCTCCATCCAACCGAGTTCTGTGAAGTATATCAATATCCACTTGAAGGATAAAACAATTGTCCACTTCACCTGCGTAAAGACGAACGATTGAATCACATTGTGATCTCTATGTAACTGTGCATTCACTGTGCCTCTTGGGATGATAAACAGATCAGTGTGGCCCTTCAAAGCGATACCTGTTCATACTTAGAAACTGTACCCTTCAAATGAATCTCTCGTATGGGTTTTATCAAGACAATAGTAGGTTCCCGGCTTTTTGAGTCACTTTGCAAACAAATTTAGACTTATTATTAAAGAATACATGCTTTCATTAATTTGCACTCCTACTGGCATGTGTAGATGCGAGATAAACACAGGATTTCATTGGTCAGGTGTGAGGGGCACACACCCTGCTATACATCTTGCATAAGATTATCCTACTGGAATGCTTCTGTGGAGAGTTGATGACGAGAGTTGATGTCATCCTTCTACTTCCTGCATGCATGAGAAACATGAGGTGGACTCTTTAGCGGTTCTGCGCTTTCTTAGAGTTGGCTGAAACAGCGGTGATCTTCGAAACCTGCATCACTGTGATTTCTACTGCTGTACCTACTAAAAGCTTATTACGTTATTAGAAAAACAGTCAGCGAATCTATGACTTACAGAAAGACTCACATTTTACTAACCAGATTTTAAGAAATATTTATATTTTAACATGCAAATTCAAATTTTTATTTAGTGTTGTTTTTATATACACTGTATTATTTCATTTATTATTAAGAAATGGTATATTAAGTATGACAATGTCTAATAGTGGAAACAAAATATATCCAATGAAGTAGAAGAGAGATTTATTTTTTTTAAATAAATCTTATTTGAAGCGCAGATACTCAATGGGACTTCCAATAATCCAATTACATCGTCACCCTTGAAACCTTTCAGAGATTCATAACGCACTTTAAATATTCGGCATCAGTGGAATCTGAGTAATTCGATCCGGTATAGAGGGCATGGTCTTTCGCCTGCTAAAATCCCTTTTCGAACATTATGCAAATAATAATTTTCGAATTAAATTTTGATAATTTTGATTGATGGGATGACTCCGCCTCTAGTTTGAGCTTCCAGACAGGAAAATGTTTTTCTACACTATATGCCCAAAAGTATCCGGACACTTGCAGATTTTCACATTTTTTAGAATTTCTGCGAAATGGTTTAACTGATTGCCTTTAAACTTCGGATATGTAAAGAATAGACAATAATTCACATTTTACATTGAAGATTCGGTCCTGAGTGCAATTGGGGGACCGTCTACAAACTGATGAAGACAAAAACGTTTTTGGCCCATCCCGCTTCACAGAATACTAATAACAAGATGAAACTTTCAGAAATCGTAATGTTTAATGTGCATAATATTTACAGGAATTTTCGTAAACTCAGCTCAAATATTTAGGAAGATATAAAGGTTTTCTTAAAAAATCTCAAATTTTCCCATCTGTTTTTTGCTTATAACATGCAGAGTTTTCTATTATATTATACGAAACTTACAGAAAAATTGACAATATGTTAGAAAAGCATTTTGTAAAAATTTGGAAAGGAATTGTTGAATATTAGAGGAATTATGAGTAATTTTAGTAAATAATGTTTTACTGCGCATGCGCGAAACATAGTGTAATTTTTCTTTCACAACTCTAAAGCCAGATATATAGGGCAACTTATATAAAAAAATTTTAGTTCAATATCAATAGTATTCAGAAAGATATCGGCATTACAACGAGCAGAATTTTAGCTCCTGTCGAAGAGAAGCAAAAAGATGAGGGGTTGTACACAAATTGATATTTTTTAAACTTGTATCTTTAAATAGTTATATTGAATTGTAAAGTGGTTAGAATTCGCTGCATACCCATGAACACATATAATATTCGTAACGAATAAAAAATATATATGTAGAATTATTAAAATATTTTAAGAAAATAAATTAATTAGATCAAAAATCGTTTCGCCATAAAATAAATATATTTAAAAATATCGTTTGGTAGTAAAATTGTAATATGTAACTTGTTAACAATCATGTAAATAATATAATTAAAGTAATAAAATTTTTGTTATTTATAGTGCCTAATTTGCTGGAATTTAAGTTATGCACGTAATTGATAAGTGTTCATGGGTATGCAGCAAATTCTAACCATTTTACAATTCAATATAACTATTTAAAAGATAAAAGTTTAAAAAATATCAATTTGTGTACAACCCCTCATCTTTTAGCTCCTCTTCGACAGGAGCTAAAATTCTGCTCGTTGTAATGCCGATATCTTTTTGAATACTATTGATATTGAACTGAAATTTTTCATATAAGTTGCCCTATATATCTGGCTTTAAAGTTGTGAAAGAAAAATTACACTATGTTTCGCGCATGCGCAGTAAAACATTATTTACTAAAATTACTCATAATTCCTCTAATATTCAACAATTCCTTTCCAAATTTTTACAAAATGCTTTTCTAACATATTGTCATTTTTTCTGGAAGTTTCGTATAATATAACAGAAAACTCTGCACGTTATAAGCAAAAAACAGGTGGGAAAATTTGAAATGTTTTAAGAAAACCTTTATATCTTCCTAAATATTTGAGCTGAGTTTACGAAAATTCCTGTAAATATTATGCACATTAAACATTACTATTTCTGAAAGTTTCATCTTGTTATCAGTATTCTGTGAAGCGGGGTGAGCCAAAAGCTTTTTTGTGTTCATCAGTTTGTAGACGGCCCCCTAATTGCACTCAGAACCGAATCTTCAATGTAAAATGTGAGTTATTGTCTATTCTTTACATGTCCGAAGTTTAAAGGCAGTCAGTTGAACCATTCCGGAGAAATTCTAAAAAATGTGAAAATCTGCAAGTGTCCGGATACTTTTGGGCATATAGTGTATGTTGATCGCTAATGCTCGATTAATTTAATTCCAAGGCCAATTAATGACAGCATAAAGAAACTGACGAAAGGCCTTTAATAACGCCACATCAATTAAGGGGAAATTTTAGATTACTAAAGTTTTGGAAAGTGGAGAATACAAGTTTTTAGTTATCAAGTGAATAAATATTACTGCAAATTGGTTGTATAGATTTTGAAAGGCCTTGTCAAACTGTGATAAAATAATATAAGACTTAAACAAAGGATTTAAAGGTGCAATTCAATGATCCTGAGGCCTCTTGACTTTTTGAAACTGGTTTGAGAATACTAATTTTTCAATCAATTAAGTTTTATATAAAAAATTCTATGCTATTCTGAAATCTTTTAAGGCAGAATTATTTGTACATGGCAATTGATTGCAGTACATTATTATGCGATTAGGTTCAAATAATTCTCTCCAACAACAAGATGATTTATTTGAAACTTATAGTTTTTTCCTCCGAATAATTTAACCATAAACAAATATGCACGACCAGCCGTAAAATAAACTGTCTACCACGAATAATAAATTGCGACACTTTGGCCGACGCATTATAACCCCTGTTACGAGAGGCACATGCGACGACGCCAGACAGAGGTATCACCCGTCATCAGAGTGGAGATAACTCAAGCCCCACAATTTTTGTACCCAAATATGGAGCGAAATTACTGTTCACTGATACAAAAGAGTCACATACCCATATTTGGGGTGTCACCCGGTAGTATTTCCGAATAATGTAACCATTCCGCTTGAATATTTAAAAAAAATGAATAATGTTAATCATACGACTTTTTAACTGATTACTTTAAAATCCACCCCATACGCAATATTATAAATTTAAATACTTATTTACAATACAATAATGCATGTAATACTTAATAATATATTTTAATACTTATGTACAATATAATAAGAAAATACAATATAGGCTTTAAGGCGACGACGCGCCTTACTAGGCTTTTCTGTAAATTATTGATTTTGTTGTTATAAATTCAGCAAACATATTTATATGAATATAAATATGTTAATATCTGTAAAATAATCCTTTAAAAATGCATAATTTTAAATCAAATTAAAATTTTGAATTTCAAAAAAATTTAAAATGTTTGGAATGCTTCAATATTTAATTTTTTTACCAAATTTTTCACTATTATCACGTATGAATACGTTTGGAATAAGGCTTGGTATTATTTTTTCAATTTCACTTAACAGTTAATTTTCTGGAAATATTTTTATGCATTAGTAACAAATTTTCAATAGAATTTTATGTTTTCCTGAACTAAAATTGACTTCAACTGTCTAAAAGAAGTCTGATTCTAAAATGCACATCAGAATTGTTTTAATATGTAAAGGGAACACTTTTTAGAAATAGAATAATATTTCTTCAAAACTAAGACTCATGAAGCATATCAAAAGCATATCAAAAGCATTCAAATCTTTAAAAAATTGTTTTGAGAGAAAGTCACTATAAATATATTTACTCTTTTTAACCTATTAAATATTCACATTATTTAACATGTTTTAATTTTGTTTTATTCGTATTTAATTTGGAGAAAAAATGTTAAAAATGAAATTTCATATCTAAGGAGGTTTTTTTTTTAAATTTCACAGTACATCATACCCGCTCGATCAATTGGCTGGAAAAGCGCTCCCTCTTGGTATGGTGTGGAAATTGAGAAAAATAGTAGACAGCAAATTGCCTCCCACAATGTTAAGCGTAATATTTCGGAACGAATACTTGATTTCATTTAACTAAAGATACAACAGAAACCGATATATCTTGCACAATAAATATTGAAAACAGGAAAATGAATATCAGTAAATGTAAGTAATCTTATTCAATATTTATTATAGTTATGCAGAATCAAATTCAGAAAGGATAATTTTTTCTTTCAAATCCAGCTTTCAAAGATAGTGAGAAATCGCTGGAAGATGGTATAAGACTTTTTTTTACAATCAGCTGAAATTATTCAGCATTCCTTGCCTACAAATTGTTGAGCATGTAGAGACACAGTGTCTATTGTTCTATTAAGTCATATTTTTCATGTATATGAGATTAAAGCTTAAGAATTTTTAAACTTCATCATGATGGCTAAATCATGATCTATTTTTAATTTCATCGTAATGACGTTTGTTTAAAAACTAAAAAAATAGGAATATAACAATGACTTAATTGCTTTGAAACACAGTGTCTAGGTAAGACAAACTTTTCTTGCATCTGAAGTTGAAGTTTAAAAATTTTCAACCCCATCATGATGGCTCACTTATAATGCATTTGGAATTTTATCATAATGATGTTTGTTTAAATAATAAAGGAGAGGAATATTACAATGAATTAATTGCTTTGAAACACAGTGTCTAGGTAAACCAAATTTTTCTTGCTTCTGGGGTTGAAGTTTAAAAATTTTCAATCTCATCATGATGGCTCAATTATAATACATTTTGAATTTTATGTCAATGACGTTTGATGAAGTAATAAATAGATAAATACACTCATGTCCATAAATTAAGGATAATTCAGAATCACACAGAAATTGAACTCTAAAATAAAAATTTCACCTGTAGAATTATCACACACATCTTGAAGAAGAATATGCAAATTACAGGAAACCACCAGATGGCGCGGATAGTACGTCACAATGACGAGAGTGTAAGAGAGGGGTATATAAGGAATGGTGGCAAAGAAGTAAAATTGTTCACAAGCGCTTTAAAAGCCTTTCAGTGCAATAACCGCTTAGTTATGGCACAAAGGAAGCATTTGGATGATTTTTTACCTGGTAGAATTATCGGACGACTGGAATGTGGACGTACCCAGCTGGAAGTATCCGAGGAACTTGGAATCGCCCAGAGTGTCATCTCCAGGCTTTGGCAACGATTCCAAGATGATGGTAATGTGAGTAGATGTTACAGCACAGGTCGCCCCCGAGTTACAACGCCGAATGAGGACCCTTTATTTGGCAGTTACTGCCAAAAGAAACAGACGGAGCACAGCATCAGACCTGTCTCGTCAGCTCTCTTCAGCTACCGGTACGACAGTTTCAAGGCAGGCCGTGTACAGACGCTTAGGGCACATTGGTCTATATGCTCGTAGGCCTGTCAGATGTGTTCCACTTACCGCAACTCACTGTCGCCTGCGATTAGCCTAGAGTAGAGAGCATGCATTGTGGACACCGCAACAGTGGTCTTGTGTGATGTTTTCCGACGAGTCCAGGTTTAGTTTGCAGTCTGATTCTCGCCGGACTTTCATATGGAGAGCGCCAGGTACCCGTTACCACCAAGAGAACACCATTGAACGACTCCGTTACGGTGGTGCAGGATGGCTCGTTTGGGGAGGAATTATTCTTGGTTCCAGAACTGACCTGCATGTTCAGAGTGTAACGATGACAGGCCACATCTATCGGGATGTCATTCTGGAACAACATGTACGTTTGTTTCGGGGCGCCATGGGTGCTGAATTTCTGTTTATGGATGACAGCGCCCGTCCTCACCGTGCAAACATTGTAGACGAATGCCTTCAATCGGAGGATGTCACCCGTATGGATTGGCCAGCATACTCACCGGACTTGAATCCAATAGAGCATGTGTGGGATATGGTTGGCCGACGAATTGCAGCCTGTCAACCCCCTCCCATCTGTCTACCGGAACTTCGGAGGGAATTGCTTGATGAGTGGTGTAATATTCCCCAAGATCAGATTGATAATTTGATACTCAGCATGCCTAGGCGTTGTAAGGCCTGTATTGCATCGTCCGGGAGACATACTCCGTATTAACCATCATACTAACCATGTTATACTGTTTTTTGTAAATAGGTTCTTTTTTGAAATTTGCTCCAGGGAGTAAAAATCGCAATTTTTATTAATTATGTCAAACATATAGCATCTGTTTTGCTCTTTACCTTTTGTTTAATAAATAGACTTTACAAATAAGTCAAATTTGTTTTGCTTCTGTCTCTTTCTTTGCCTGAACTTCATTATCCTTAATTTATGGACATGAGTGTATTACAAAGACTTGCAAAGGAAATCTTTTAGACTTGAATATTCTAAAAAGTATCATTTTTAAGCTATTCTCGTTCATTTTCTTTAATTTATTTATGCATATATAGCTATCAAAATAGGTTTACAATCAAATGTTGCAAAAGTAATTTCACAAAAAATGTCTTATTTCTACAACAGACTTGCGGAAGACCTTGTGACAGTAAGTGGTCATAGTAGCCTCATGGTAATGTTTCGGTGTCGGATCCAGAATTTAAAAAATATCCGCCGTGTCTGTCGGCGTAGTGAACATTAAATCTGACGTAAAATATCCATCCGCTGGAATGGCGCGGAAATTTTGGAGAAGGGGGAGCATGGTCAGGATGTCGTCTTCGTCAAATCACCGCGGTTAAAAATTACGCATCCTAAAAAAACTTTCGCGTTGCTGCAAAATGCGATGCTAATATAAATAAACTATTGATCGAATATTAAATGAATACTCATATAATGATGCCAGAAAGTTAACATCAGTATGAGGAAATTATAAACATCAAAAATTAATTAATGTATTCGCTAAATAAAATCTTTCCTAGATTATAAATCAAAGATTTCGCAACTGATACCAAAAAGCAATATCTAAAAAGCAGGCATTTCCTTTGCCTCAGAAATTGTATCTTGAATTAAACATTTAACTGTGAAGATATTTTTTTGAAAATATTTCAACGTTAATAAAAATATAATTCCTAAAATCTATTTTTATGTTTCATTACAATATATTTTTAAAATTCGTTTAAAAACTACTTGAGTGTGATAAACATTACATTAGGTTCTTCAAATAAATAAAAACGTTTAAACGAAATTCTTCATTCAAATTTTTCTCCTGGCATAGATTTCATTTCACAGCCATAAGATCATCAAGTTAAAAAATGGCAAAAGTTAAAATTATGCACATCCCTTTAGCTAAATCTTTCTGACAGACGTCTCTTTACTCTTAAAATCAATAAAAATAAATAAACCTAGCACCAGACAACTGAATTTTTTTCTCTCCTATAGTCTGAAGAAAACCGAGACATCAAACGATATTACTTTTTTTCCAAATCGCATGACAAACAATCTTCGAAAACTAAGCACAACAGAACTTGCTCTCAGCTGTTTGCGGAAGAATTCAAAATGTAATCCCTTTGAAAAATCCGCAAAAGTAAATAAGCATTTCCATTTTTGCGACGCTGCTTGTTTATTGATAGAAAAGAAACCTTCCGGCTCAGAAACTTTGGAATTTTAAAGTAACTTTATCATTTTGATGGATTTCGATATCGATATCTGGAGACAATTTTGTGCATGAGATATTTTTCTTTACTTCTAAATATTTACAGAATAAGAATGCGATTATCAAAGTTTTTGAACCGGAAAATTCTTTTATATCAATAAGCAAGCAGCGTCACAAAAAAGGGTGTTAAGTAGATTGGGATTCGAATAAGTGTATGATAAAAAACATATTTATTAATTATAGCCGTAATTGACCAAGTGAGGCGAGGTCTGTGTATCAGCTCGACCGTTCATCATTTTGTCTGTCTGTAAATTCGTAAGTTACTCATTCACGAACAAATAAGTTGTTCGATTTATTGCGAACTTATCATGAAGGTTCCTTCAGGTCTTGAAAAAACGACGAATAAAAAGTTTTATTTTTCGATTTTGCTTCAAGATAAAGGCCGTTTTATTAGTTTTAATGTGTTGGCAATTTTCGCAGCATTTTTAGAATTACCAATTAATCACCATCACCAAAATCAATCCAATACTTTAATGGTTCAACACTCAACATGGATTCTCAAAATATCAACACTATGAAAACGGGTACTATCTTAAAACGAAATAAAAAACAATATTCTTTACCCATAGATCGTTTCTAATGACTTCAAGGAACATTCATGTCAAATTGTTAAAAAAAAACCAAATGGCGTGTTTGTAAGTGGCTGCATAAAAATTTATAGGCAAACCACCAAAATACTGAACGGTCCAGATAAAGCAGGACCTCGCTTGACTCGGTTAATAAATATAATGATCAGTGGGAATGACGAGCCTTTTGACGATGAGCCCATTTTCTAAATTCGTAGAATTAAACTGGACGCAGCTACCTTTAATGATAGCAAATGCTGAAAACACTGTTTCGTTTAAATAAAAAGTATCATATGGGATTGAATATCTCTAATGTTTTGAAGTTAGAAGTAGGTATTCTTCATTTAACGACAGTTAAAACTCAGTTAATTCCAAGTTTGTAACAATGAATTGTCGCAAGACAACTCAATCAGTTTCTTCGCTTCAGCAACAGTGAATGCGGATGGTTTAGTTTAGAATAGTTATATCAGCGTCCCATTTTGAAGCAACACGATGGTTATTTGAGTGCAAATCTCTTAACTTTGAACCGCTGTCAGATGAAAAGAACGGCACCTAAACCGGCATCCCCCTTTTTAAACTTCCGAACGAATGATTTAATGTGCAATATGTCCACATACAGGGCGCATCATCAATGAAATCGTGTTTCGAAACTGGAAACTTTCAACTCCGAAGCCGAAAGCAAACCACTAGGCCACCGCTAGACAAAAATGGAGATGGAGAAAAGGCATAAAATGGATCTTGATTCCATGGAAAATAATCGATATTATTTTCTAAAAAGTAAACGTCTGAACCTCGGTGATACATTGTGATAGTATCAGTGGTGGCTCATCAGCTCAGAAACTAGCAGTGCTATAAAAGTTTTATAGATCTAAGTTGTAGGAAATTTTGTGTTAATTATTTTGGTAATTATGATGTTTTACTAAAAATTCTTAGTTTCTGAGTTATAAGAAAACAACTGGAGAAAAATTGATTTTATGTTTTTTGGCGATAACTAAAATTCCAACAAAAATTATTGGTGGCAAACCTCAGAATCGTAATCATCACCCGAAAAAAAAGGAAATAAACAAAAAATTACAACTCCTCCAGAATTGTATTTAAAAAAACGACTTAAAAGCTACTACTGAGAAAAAGCGAAAAAGAGACAAATGAGAAAATCTCTCCAAATGACAGCTGAAAAAAATTCAGCTCAAATGAATGCAATTTCAAGCGGAGAAAGGGTTGCTTTTCTCCCACTTCGCGTTGCTCTTTGCATTAATATCGGATCCGTAGGAGGAGCAAAACTTGATCCTGCTCTGATCTGTCCCTCTCTTAATTCTTGATTGATTTTCCGTCTTCTTTTTACATACTTTTTTATTCATTTCTTGCCATTTTCGTTGATCGTTGAATTCTCAAAGTGGAAAGTAAGTCAATTATAATAAAAACGAAAATGCAATATTTTAAATAATTTCAGGGAGACTGCAGCTCTTATGGATGAGCCGCCATTGGATAGTATTCTGCAAAAATTTCGCGGCCTATGAAACTGAACCAAAATCTAAGAAAAACAATGAAAATTATACAGGTTGTCTCCACTAATAGCGGCCCAATAACTAATTTCTAAATAGTTACAGATAGATATAAAATTCCAACAGCAAAAAGGCTTTAGATGACGGAAAAAATTAGATTTTATGATGTTTGATGCTATAATTGTATCGCTGAAAATTTACGAAATCTAAATTTTAATTCAGTTATATTATTCAAACTTATGGAAATACTCTTAACAAACCAACATTTTAACTAAAAATTGTTCCACTATTTTATGACTAAAACTGATTGAATTGTGAAGATTTCAATATCACTATTTTCAAAATTTTAGATAATTTCAATGGCCTCTTGAAGGAAGATCTTGCA
Source organism: Araneus ventricosus (assembly GCA_013235015.1). Taxonomy (NCBI): domain Eukaryota; kingdom Metazoa; phylum Arthropoda; class Arachnida; order Araneae; family Araneidae; genus Araneus; species Araneus ventricosus. Next base: position 12,845 of record BGPR01023899.1, on the reverse strand, counting down.
ATCAACGGACAGCGTTTGTCCAACGCTGTCGTTTATTGGCTTAAAATAATTAAATTGAAATGTTCGTAATTCGACCAGTATTAGGCGTGGAGAAGAGTATATTTTTTAAATGAGTTTTCAAAAATATTTTACTAAATATCGGTGTTAAAAATGGGGACTGTATGAACATTTAGACTGCGCAATTTTTTCAGCACTGTATTTGATGACATGCGCAATATAATCTCTACTAATAATAAAGGAGCATGAGTGTGTATGGTGGCACTCTACGGGCCAGACCGCTGGGCCCAGAGGTACAAAGTTTGGCACAAGTATACTTTGGAGGGTAGGAATGTGCGCCTCGGAGCCCTTTCTTGAAATTGTAATTAGAATTTTAATTAATCAAAAATTAAGAAAAATTTTGGTATTTTTCCTCAATAGCTTTCGAAAATATTGCAGCACAGAAGTCATTTTTACACAACCTGAAAGAGCAAGAAATTAACTTTCCAATTATTTCAATTAAGTTGCCGTACAAATTTTTCTCTAATTTTAATAATTCTTTTAAAAAAAATGTTGGCATAATTTTCAACAATGTTTTTCATTGTCCAGCTAACATATTGCTGAAAGTAAAATGTGCCGCGCCATTTCAAATTTAAAAACAAATGGATATTTTGAAGAGACTTAAGCGAGTTAAGGTGATGCCATTGTGTGATACATGACACAGAAAGTTACTCGATTCCATTAAGGACGTTCATGCAGACAACGAACAGAATAGGTGTAAGGCTACCGAAAAAGCATGGGTTAAATGTCTCTTACGATTTGGAATTTAAAATTACTTTGCTAAGGAAATCATGAATATCAATTATGCACAAGAGATTCAATTGAAAGTATATTCCCGGCGAACAAGCTGGTCTCCGAAGGTGGCTAGTATATAATACTGTAATGAAAATCGTCTGGTGGGTGTACTTGAATCTAATGAAACAAGCAAGATAATAAAAAGAAGCTTTATTCCACTAATATTCCATCAAACGCGAAGCACGGGTAACGGAACTGAACTCCATTTGTTTAAATTAACAATACAAGTAGACAGCAGATGAGTAATAAATATCAGTAACAGCACTTTCAAAAGAGCTCAGTGACATCAGCTCACCAGCTTGCACTGTGTAGAAAACTATAAAGAGAATTATATTCTTTTTCGAGCAGCTCGAGATTTATAGCTTTTTCGACAATGCGTGACGTCACATGGAATTATCTAGAAAGTTCTCCAAAACTCGAATCGTAATAATACATTATGGCCATAATTCTTGCATTTTCCTGAATCCTTTTTTGTTGGCAAGTCGCCAAATTTGACGCCAATGTTTCGAGCCATTCGCTTCCATTCCTTTTCTTTGTAGATTCCTCTTTCCTACTAAAAGTCTAACATGGTAGGAAAACATTAGATATTCCTTACAATAAATGTGGTCATTTAAAACATTTTTTTAGCATGAAGTATATGTTTATCTCTAACGGTTTAGAAATTAGCTATTTGGTCATTAATAGAGTGGGCACACTGTATAATATCTCGCGGTTGCCTTACTAGGAAATCGAGAATTCGCCGCAGCGAACTCTTCTGATACCACTGACGCATGACATTTTGGAATAATATTAGAATAAAAAGTTCTATCACAAGAAACAATAAGTAGTTATATTACAGAACTTACTTTTGATGTGTTTTTCTGCCTAAATTTTGTTCCTTTTAAGAAGAAAACGATAGACGGATATTTTTTTATCAAAATTAATAATCGCAGCAGATTTTTTTTTTATCTTGGATTATTTTTTAAATGCCCTATCGAAGTTTATTCAGCATTTTGTTATCTTATGAAGATAATTAATAACCAAGCCATAAAGCATGAAAAAATTAATCTCTGATGCATCATCATCAAGCATTTTTTCTTTACTTCTGTCTACGTTATTAGAGAGAAAGAGAATTTACTTGCTACATGCTGATTTATGTAAAAAAATAAGTGGCTTTAATTAAGATCTGACTTAATTTGTTATTTTTATATTTGTCTCATTAAAGAATGAGTTGATCCTACCACTTTCAGAACATATTTTTTTCGACCCATAAAAATCACGATTATGCTTAAAAATACAAGCCGTAACATCGTTTGAAATATTTTTAATACATGTACTATCGTTTTTCAAAAAGGCACGCCTTTCTATAAAGTTTTTCTCCTGTTTTTTTCTTCATTATATTCACATACACAGTGGTTTAAGTATTACTTGATCACCTTTTACAATAATTAATTCTGCTATAAAATTAGATGTTTCAGATGTAGCTTTATTTTTATATTAATTTCTTTAAAAATAATTTTCTAATCTTGAAAGCATACATATCAGAATATATTAAAAACGCCAACTATATTTAACGTCTCATCTTACACTCATTCCTTTACATACAGGGTACTCACTAAAGCTCTGAGCCCCTATTAACTTCAGAATGGTGACATCTATAGTATAAAAAGTGGTGTCTAAGTATAGAAAAGTAGTTATGCAATTCATAATGCAAGCATGGACATTGCCACCTAGCGGCAAAATTTGGAGTTAACGCTTTTAATTTGAAAACGATAAGAGATACGTTGAAAAATAAATAAATGACATGTTTAGCAACATTGATTTAATACTAAAAGACACATTGAATACATTAATGACATGAAAGGAAAGCATAAAACGCGTATTTGCTTGGTCCAGATTTTCAAAATTTTGTCCTCACGACTAGAAAGCATACCTCATCTGTTCTGGCCCACACCAATCTCTCAAGATAGGCATAGATTTACTCATAGACATACTCAGGATAGGCCTCATAGATGGCGCCACGGAGACTAGTGTTTAATGTTTTGCTTTTCTCGAAAGCGCGGGCAAATTATTTTTCTCTGGCTAATTTCTACAGGGGTAAGTTCTTTTTGATTTTTACCTTATGAAAGCTTATTAATTAAGCTTGATGGCTAATATTTTGTTGCTCTTATTAGCGTATTTAATGTTTTTTTTTTCCTTTTTCTTTTGATGTTTGTGCTTGTGGATTTGCTCCTGGTTGCTTTTTTTGGGGAGTTCGGGCTATGAGAAGCTTTGTCTTGGCCTAAAGGCCTGCTTCTACAGAAAATTCCCTAAATATCCTTTTGAATCCATTTCGAATAGTTTCTAGCCCTTGAAAAAGTGAACTAGAATGGATTCCTTGTTTTTGTTGTCTGCTTTTCGTTTACTTCAAATTACTATTGGATTGCTTGTATTCCTTTTTAACTTGTGGCTTTATTGGTATCTGTCTACCAATCTCTCAAGAGTTCACCTCAACTTGGGGATGAGAAGTTGTATAAGCAAGCAGGTTCTTGTTTGCGTGGAGAGTAAAATAAGGGTGGTGTCGCCCATAGCCGATGACAAGCTGTACCTCTATCCGAGAGGTCTTCGCATACGTTGCTTGAAATGGCGCTGTAATGAGTTTAAGGCGGGGTATGCTATGAGAGATTACGAGTAGCATAACTTTCTAACGAAACACTTAGCGCTCCAGCCAAAATTCCTTGCAGATGTGATATGACGAACGTGGAATACTTTTTGCGCTTTAAAGTGAACTAATAGGTAGAAATGAATTACTAGGAGAAAGAAAATTCAAATCCTTTGTCGAAGTAAAACATTAAGTACGATAGAACACTAAACATTTAATCAAAAGTTTTCTTAATTTCAAACCACTTAAATTGAAAAAATTAATCACTTGAATTGATTTAACGTCTTGCTATCCAAATGAAAGTAATCTGAACAAAAACACTCGCTCATTCAATATAACCCCGAAAATGCCTCATTTTCTGCCATAAACTATTGTTACATAAATCAAAATAATTGTTCTGCCAAAATACAGGGTGTTCACACTTATCGTGGTCCAATAGCTAATTTCTAAACCGTTATAAATAGGCATCCAGTTCCAATTGGAAAAATGTTTTAAATAAAGGGAAAGAATATAGTTTATGTTCTTCGAGTCACTAAATATATTTCTGAAAAAGTTACGAATCCTAACTTTTTATATGCCCTCGGTCCTATCATTCATATTTAGTAAAATATTCTTGGCATTAACATTTTAAACAAAAAAAGTCCCACTCTTCTTTTGTTAAAACTGAGGGAGATATGGAGAATTGAATTTCATGATTTTTAACCAATCAGCGGCCTCGTCGACCAAGTGCTGCGTTTTGATTGGTGGATCGTCTGCAAGACGGCTATTGAAATGGTGTAAAGTGGTCTAAATCAGCGATATTCAAAGCTTCATAACTTGGTCAGTTTTAGTCGCAGATGAGTGGAACATTTTTTTTGTTTAAATTTTAGAGTATCAAAAATATTTTATTAAATATGATTAATAGGAACGGGGGGATGTTTAAAAAGTTAGATTTCGTAACTTTTCAGGAATATATTTATTCATTCATTCAAAAAACATGTATTATAAATGTTCCCTTCATTTAAAGTATTTTTCCAGTTAAAACTATATGTCTGTCTCTAACGGTTTAGAAATTAGTTATTGGAACATGACAATTATGGACACTGTGTATATTATTATTAAACGTATTTATGCATATTTTTCCTTTATGCCAAAAAGAAAGTAAATGACGAAGTACAGTCATATTCAAAAAAGAAAGTAACATTACAGCCTTCGACTTTCAGTTTTAAATACTAACATTACTAGTATTAATATTTGTAACAGGATAAATTATAAACCAAAAGAAATCTTGAAATTTATTATTCTTTTTCAAAAAAAAACGATATTGCAAATTATTTTATATAACAATTCATTTCACATTTGTAATTTTATTCAGAGCATAAATATAATGATGTCATTTCTTTCGTTTTAAACTAGTTTTGTTTAACAGTCATTGCATCAGAGACAAGCCAGATCAATGTACGTTGGCAGCAGGAGTATTCTTCCACAATTAAACGTAATAAATAAAAAGAAACTTCATCATCATGAGTAAGCAATTACAGAATTGCTTTCTCCTCCAACTAAACAGATATGATAATACTATATCTTATAAAAAAAGTTATTTCAGTATTTATATTTTAATCAGTTGCAGAAGCAATTATAATACGATTTCTTTGTTTTTAAGCTTAGTTTTGGTTAATCGCCATTTTATGGTATAACTTAAAACAGCCGAAAGGTTCTTCCACTATTAAACGTAATATGAAACGAAGCGACATTTTAATTATTTACTTCTGAAACATAACTGATATGATAATTTGTGGAGAATTTTCTTTCATTGGAATGTATCTGGTGCAGATTTTCCCCTATACTCGCATTTAATAGTTTCCCTCGCTTTTCATGCTCTGATTTTTTTATTCCATATCAAAATTTCAATTAAAGATTTAATGTGATTGTGAATTCCGAAAAGACGATTAGAATTTTTTTTAAGTCTGGTTTTACCTTAGGAAAAAAGTATTCTCTGGAGTTTTTAAGAAAGTTGATACTTCATTACTTTTACAAGAGTTGCTTTAGCTAATTAGAAGATGGTGGAATGAAGAAAATAATATAGATTTTTTAAAGATAAAATTCTAAATATGAATTCAGTTGCAAAGTGGGAATTAAGTCCTATTTCAATTTAGTGGCAAACTAACATTTTAATTTTCAGAACAAAAATTCCAACAGAAACATTTTTATAGAACTTTGGGCACCAACTGAATTAATAGTAAGAATGTGAGATCCAATAAATGTTTTTTTAAATTAAAATAAGATACAACCAAAACTTCTGGAAAGCGCAAAATGCAGCAAGCAACCAAGGAAACATTGGAAATTCAAAAAACACCTAACAAAATGAAAATTCTATACAAATTAAGATTGAACAATGAATAAGCTTAAAGAATACACCAGATGAACTTTATCAAGGCGTCACTCACCTGAGAGGATTCAAGAAAACAACAGGATTGCTTTTCTGTATGAGATTCCGACGAAAGTCAAGTAAATTCACCAATACTTTCTGCGATGGTTAATATTAGAGTTTATTGTAGCATTTACGCTAAGAGAGCTTATGAGACTCAATTTCCTGATTTATATTTAGAAATATATGCTATATGAGGTTTTTCGACAATTTTTCTTAATTTAAACCTATAATAGCATTCATCTTTCTAAACAAGTACGAGATGTTGCAAACAAGTACGGGATGTTGCAAACAAGTATAATTATACTTGTTAGCGCATCAGCTTCGGAACCGGTAGATCGCGAGTTCTAATCCGGGTTGTGTTCGTACTCTGTTTTTGCTATAATTTGCAATGAGTTTGACGCTGCAAGCTTCCTGCAAATTCGTCCCATGGTGACTTCGAAGCTTGCTTTAACTTGTTTCAAACTTGTTGCAAGCTTGCACTCTTGGCATGTCAAATTTGTTGCAAGCTTGCTGCAAACTAAAATTGCTATCTGGTAGGATGAGATAAAAGCTGACATATCCAATCAAGGCGACCAGGGACCTCCAAAATAATTTCTTTAAATTTTGAATGAATTTGAAATTTTGCTGGCATAAATAAGAGCACTATATAAGACAACCGAAAAACTTTTACCGCATTATATTTATTATTTCTGAGTTATTTTTATAAATGTAATTTTTAATAACAATTAATGGCCTTTATGATAAATGTTCCAGTCGCCCCAAAATTACCCGAAATCACTCTAGTTTTTCATTAGTTACTCTAATCCTTTTCAAACAAAAATTTAATTAATTTTTATGCTTCAGAAAGGAATTTCAAAATGAACACACATAAGAACTCGAAATTATTGATTTTAGAAAAAAATATGCCCAATATTTGATAAGAAAGAAAATATTTACAGTTTAATAACAAAATAACTTCTATACGATTGCCAAAATTTCTTCTCTGCATAAGGGAAAGGAGGGTAAGATTACGCAGTCGGGTAAGAGTACGCAGGGATTTTTTCCCTGTTGGCAACAGTGCAAGCAGAAGCAAGTGTGATCATATCATCATGTGAGTTTTCAGCTATCTCAAGTGACCGCCATAATTGTTTTCATCCTTGCTGTCTTTCATTTATCAGGTAATATATGATTTCGTTATGTTAGCATGTAATTTTTCCGTGAAGAAATCTTAATTTTCTTGTAAATAAAGGACAAATGTTTTCTTTCAAAGTAAATATCATTATGAGGTTTGTTCCCTTCCGAACAACGTGGCCACGTTAGAATTTAACTTTAGTGCATTCTACGGCCATCTATGGACGATTTAGAGAAGCAATACATCGGTGGCTAAGAGTACGCAAAGACCAGATATGCGTACTCTTATCCGTTCTGTAATTTGAAGCAGCCATTCCAACAAAACTTTACATTTTATTTTATCATTATTATTATTATTATTAAAAAATGAGATTGGGATAATCATCTGAAGAGCTGTTGTCTGGAGAAAAAGTTTCCAGTCCATAGAAATCCAAATAATGAGGGAGCCAAATGACCAGGCTGCGAACAAGCATATGATGATGATTGGATCCAGTGTGGATTATGTAAGGAGTGGTGGCATGAGGAATGTTCCAGTTACGAAGGCAGTGGAGCATTTGTGTGCGACTACTGCTAAATTTTCAGGATGCGTAATCTTGGCCTCACATCCTTACACATTTGGCATTTTTTTCTTGCGTTTCGTTATATATATATATATATATTTCTAAAGCTAAAATTTTCATTTTTTGTACCCTTCTTCCTAAGTTAATAAACTATGATTCAGTATATTTTCGAGGCTCTGACTCTTCAATTCTCATTTTTATAACTAAACATCCACTAGGTGCGTACTCTTACCCTCCTTTCCCTTATATGTTTTTAAACTTACTTAAAATATCATGAAATTTGAACAAAAATTGAATCGCATTTATCTCAAAGAGCATTAATTTTCATTGAAGTTGCATTTATACCCGAAACTCGGAAATAAATAAGTATATTACAGAGAAATTTTGTGTGCTGTCTTATATAGAGCTCCTTTTAGTGCCCGCAAAATTTCAGATTAAATAGTTGAGAATTTAAAAATATGGTTTTGAAGGTCCCAGGTCGCCTTAAAGAGCCATTGATGAACTTATAAATCTCCTTTAAAAGAGATTTTTGTTTTTATTTTAGATTTAAAAGCTTGAAAAATTACAATGAAACCTGTGGGAGAGCTCTCCCCTCCCTTTATCGCACACTAACAAAATATGACGCGTTTAGTATTTCATAGTATAATAAAGACCAAATATGGAATTTTGATGCCTTCCTACCAACTGATTGGGTCCAAACTTTAATGAAGATCTGTAATTTTGGTGACAAAAGCACGTATCGTAATCATTTTTTTTTTTGTCTCGGTCGTTGCGTTTTCGAGTATTCTCATTATTTGAAAATATATAGACGAACAAAGCATCTACCCTTTGAGGATTTGATCAAAATTCGATACTTATTTACATATAGTTTATAATTGGAGCAAGAGAGATAGTGCTATGGATAGGAAAGTGGCATAGATATCTTTTGATTTTGTGATAAATGCGCTATTTTATAAACAGATAAATATAAACAAAATATTCAGAAATGGAAATCCTCCGTCGATATTGCGCATTCACCAATCGGCTTTGATTTCATTAAGCTTAGTTTAGGTACATAAACGTCCCGTTTTGAAGCAACACGGCGGCTATTTTTGGGACGGACTGCCTTAATTTTGAACCGCCATCAGAAGACGATGACGACTCCTGAGCTACAACCACTCTTCAAACTTTCTCACCACACCAGAGGTATCATGTTTGGCCCCTACGTATAATTTAAAGTGCAATAGACCCACATGCACGTCTCGTCTTCAGCGGAATCGGATTTTGAGCCTGGAACCCTCCGACCCCGCAGCCGAAACTAGGTATGGCGGCTATTGCGAAAATAACCGGTTTTCGGTTATTCAAGCTTATTTTCACCTTTGGTTTAACCTGGCGGCTATAACCGCTCACAATAACTGGTTTTTAAATAACCGGTTTTCGGTTATTCAGGCTTATTTTCACCTTTGGTTTAACCTGGCGGTTATAATCGCACACAATAACTGGTTTTTTAATAACCGGTTTTCGGTTATTCAGGCTTATTTTCACCTTTGGTTTAACCTGGCGGTTATAACCGCTCACAATAACTGGTTTTTAAATAACAGGTTTTCGGGGTTTTTTTAAATAAAAATACAAACGCCGTTTGTAGACAATTTTTTTATTAATATTGCTTTTACAGGAAATCAATCCATTGGCCAATATTTACCTGTTCATAAAGACTCTTTCAGTAACCCGCCAACCGATACACGCCTCTAGGAAGCTGTTGTCGTTGATTGGCCTGAGATGATGAAATTCAAATCTTCATAACTTGGTAAATTTTAGTCTACTCGTACCTAAAATCAAGCCTATCATCCGATCCGGTTTTTACCCAGTTATTGGATTTTAAATATAACCGGTTATAACCGGGACAAAAAATAACCGAAAAGAACCGGTTAATCGAAAAAAAAACGTTTTCAATTAAAACCGATAGGTTTTTCCTATCCCTAGCCGAAACCTTACCACTAGACCACCGCTGCCCTTCGATACCTATCTACGATTCTAAACATAAAATAAGATTCTAAATCTCATCCATCTAACTCTTTGGCTTTTTGAGTTATTACATTCGCATGGACATGAAATGACGAGCACCCAGACATCCTACAGATGGATATCATCCAAACCTTGATAGAAATCTTCAACTCACATCCATTCAAAGTCACATACTGATTTCCACGCATAGAGCTCATTGGAGTTTACATAAATGAAGCGACACTTTTCAAAAATTAACTTTAAAAAATAAAATGTTTTTATGAAAAAAGAACACATCTCAAAAATTTTTTTCGGATAGTTGCCGTGTCATTACGCCGTTCTAAACTTGTTACAGCGAGAAGATTCCGTGCGCAATGCCTACCGATAAACAGAAGCCGATGCGTGTTTTCTGGTTTCTTTTCATAGTTTTTCTTGGGTATCACGAAAACTCTCCAGTTTTCACACTACATGGGAATTAACAAATTAAAGAGCGTAAAATTCCCTACAAATACATGCTTTTATTTTTCTTCCACTTTTAATATTTTCTCAGATAATGGCTCTAAACTAATTTTTGATTTCCAGTAATTTACGACCTCCTAGTCCACCGAAAGGACATGTTACCTATCTGAAAAAAACCTTTTTGAGATGCGCTCTCATTTTTAAAAAATTCATAGTTCCAACATTTTTAGGTTTTTTCATATTAATTTTTGAAATGTGTCGCTTCATTTGTGTGCACCCTTCATAATGAAGAAACCCGAGTATGAATTTCTGGCATCTTTTTTCTCCCGGTTGTGACCAAAATTTGATACTAATTACACTTTTGGTCGCAAGTTAACGCACGAAATTTCATTTCTCTAAGTCGTTGCATTTTTCAGTTATCGCATTTACAGCAACAACAGACCGACAGATGGTCAATCAGATAGAGAGACTTGATGTAAACAGATTTGATACACAACTACAATTCTAATGATAAAATTAATTTCAGTCTCCGGATACCTTAAGGTATCTGACTGTGTTCGGAGACATTTTTTTGAAAAATAACTTATATATATATTTTTATGTTATTTTTCAACTGCATATGTTTTAAAACTATAAAAACATCGTAAAATTAAGCTTTCAAAATAATATTTTTTTAAAAACAGAGAAATTTGAAGAAAAATGACTACAATATTTGCCTTGCGCTAATAGCCATAGACAAAATCATATTCTAAATATACATAAATCCTTGTATGAGTACATTTTTATGACAGTTATCTGTGTTATGCTCTAAAATCTTTCTTGTACTTCAAAATAGTTTTGAGATATAGCTGAACATTGTTACTAAACTGGTAATTTTTCATAAAAAATGCTTTTCCTTTATATTTAAACACTTCAAAATAATACTTGATTTTAAAACTGACCTTAGTTTTTAGAGAAAAACATCAAGCATATTACAGAAAACAATCTCAGAAAATTTCATATCAATACTTAAATAACGTTTTGAGAAATCATTATTACGGTCGACAGTTTTCCTCAAAAATATCATTTCTCAGAAAACGCATTTAAAGTTTTCATGCAACTTAAAATAACGCTTACAGTTCGGTAATAAAACAGCTGTAACTCCATTTGTAATTCACGTGGAGTAAAAAGTGAGACAGTTTTAGAAAGCTGATTAAACAGGATAAAAATTAAGTCATAAAATATTTTTCTCATAATTTCATCAAAAACGACTATTTTAAACCAGTCGGATACATTAAGTTTACAATTCATCATATTCACATGACCACGGACGAACGGATAAACAGACAGACTTCCCTGTGACTGTTTTCGTTCAAACTTTTGTAGAAATCTGTCTTTGGTGTAAAGACAATATGTCAAATATCACCCTTCTACCTGATTCAGGCTAGGCAAGCAGCCTCCACAGGCAGACAGACCGATAGACATACGCAATTCGATTTTTATTTTGTTTTATTTTGTAATTAAATAATTTATTTTTTGAAACAGGGAAATCCGAAATACCCAGAGTCATTCAAATTTCAAGCTCAAATTCTTTGACGATTACAATACTTGCTCTTTATATATTCTGTTTACCAGAATGTAAAAGAAGTCAACCGAATGGTAAGAAAGTAAAGAAATTGTTTACCAAACGTGTGGGAAGCTCCTGATCCTGAGTAAAAACTATAAAAATTTAATAAATATACAGAAGAAAATAATTGCTCTGGTAAGTAATAATTTTTGCCTATTTGGGTAAAAGTTTGAATAAAAGTTTTTCATTTAATTTCGTAAATTCTTTTTTTTTTCTTTATTCCATTTTCTTCCCAAGACACCTTCCTTTAATCTCAATTATGAGACTTTCCTTAATTAACTTTTATGAAATAAGTTTGGATATTTTTGCAGGCTGTAAAGCCGTTTATTAAAAATCGATATCTGACATCCTATTGGAACTTGCGGTATCTTATCTGTATTTAATAATAAAGCGGTTTTATATTTATCTATTCGCTATTTATCTTATGCAAGCCACGTTATAAAAAGAATATAAGTGAACAATATATTCTTAGTTCTCGCAAAGGATACTTTTTAATCTTGTAAACGGCAAAGAATCTGATGTAAGGAGAATATTGTGCATTAAATTAAAATAAAATTTTTTTATCTTTCTGATCAATTTTTTTATTTCATCTTTTACTAAGCGAAAAGAAAAGTGATATGAAATTAAAAAAAATTGATCCGAAAGATAAGAGATTGTTTGCATGTAGAAATTTCTTCATCGTGAGTATAAAAGTACAAGAAATTAATGATTATACGAAAGCAAATAATTGGCCTTTGCCTAGTAACAATTTACATTTTTTGCCGAATTTCATTTTGGTATGAAAAAAAGTCAAGCGATATGTTAATTAAGTATTTTCAGATAGTTTCATTAATTCTGTTTCTACTTTTTATTTGCTGACAAAGCCAATTTTCATTTAATCTTCATTATAAGCATTTTCCTAATTATTTTTTGCAAAAGATTCTAAGATTTATTTTTATATGCTGTGATATAAAATGTTATCCTGCATCCCACTGGGAATAATAGTGCCTTATTTATATTTAATAATAATAAATATCTTAGGTTTTATCCACGAACTCTATATTTTAATTATTATTTGTTTTAAAATAAATTTAAACGAACCAAACTAAAGAAGTTCGTAGCATTAATACTTTTAAACTTCATTAACAATAAAAAAGATGAGGAATATATATATGCAGTATATTGAAATGTTTGAAGTGGAAAATAAAACGATCATCTATTTGAATATCTCAGAGATAAATTTCTCTAGAGAAAAGCAAATTGCGTACCATAAAACGGTTAAAATTT
>BGPR01023898.1:0-23795 GCA_013235015.1 Araneus ventricosus | reverse complement strand
AAAAAAAAAAAAAATCCTAGACAACCCAGCTAACACCCTTAAATGGTTAAAGGTGGGATTTTAGTCTTAACTGAGACAAATCCTGAAATAACCGAGACACATTCATTTGAAGATATTTATATGTAACTTTAGCACTCTTATTTAAATGAGACTTTAAATCTCTTTTTAAATGAAAAGAAGTGCACATAAGAAATGCTCAGTTATAAAATAATGCAACCTCTATATGTGATGAAGAAGGAAGAACATTCTGATTTGTTTTCAATTGTTTACTGTAAATACTCCCCTACAAGGAATATACATTATTCCACACTTAAAAATATTTCCTTATATGCTAGATATAATTGACAAATATGTCTGTTGTGACCCAAAAGTGTAAGCATCAGTCAAACTGTAAAATGACTCTTATTCAGAATTATGTGGTAAAGTTAATCTTTCAATAAATGTAGTTAAGATACCCACCAGATGTCAATGAGTCTTGAAATTTTTTTAACTCATGACCGTAAGTTTGCATACATACAAAATAATCCCTAAAGCATTAATTAATAATCAATGAGAAATTTAGGTAAAAAAAGTAATTCAAATAAAAATGTTTTCTTTTTAATTATTTTTACCTAATAATGAATAATCTGACTGAAACACACTCCCTATCATCATTTCTGCGACTCAAGTTCGAACCCACAGTTTAAAGCTCCGTCATATATTAATTCCTTTTAACACATTGGCTGCCACGACGCGGATTCAAACAATCTACCTAAACAGATGACACCCTTCTCTACAGCAGAGAAGGGGTTATCTAATTAGGCGGTGCCATTCTGACACTCCAGCGCATCAGTGGCAGTGAAAGTGTCAATAGCCATTTAAGAAGATATTATTTTACTTACTGTTTTAACTAATTAGCACTTAAAAAGTAACAATATTTTCCGTCAAAAAAATAATAAATGTTTATGTATTATACAAGTTTCAGTTTGGTGCCTGTGTGAAAAAAAAATGAGGCAAAACAACAGTTAGAGATGAGATTTGTATTTATTACATTATATAACAACTAGGAAGTAAAACATTCTTTCAATGCTCAGAACAATCTATGAACACTATACACATACTCTTATGAAAATTCATTTTTTTAAAAAAAATTCAACACAGAACATATAATATTTTCTTATACAAACAGATCGAAATATCACATTTGTTTCTGATGCTATTTTTCAAAAAAGAATTCAAGATTAAAATCACAGATATTTTTGTAATGCAAGGTATCAATGCATCCATCTTAGCTTGCAGAACTGTTTTTATATATATATATATTTCCAAACTCTACATTCTTCCCATTTCTAAACACATAGCTAGCAATTCAATGGTGCAAAACATTGCTTTCGTCAAAGAATTTCAAAATGAGCACTTTGCAAAATATACAGGGTGTATATCTACATTTTTATACAGCGAATTATGCTCAGACGTAGAAAGATACAGTGGTAGAAGTAACGTCTGCCTTTAGTATAATGGGTATGTGCAGAGACTGATTACAACGTCTCTAGTGATAAACATTAAAAGTTAGAGATTTTATCTCAAACACTATGCCAGATAGAGGGCAAATATTACAAACATTTAGACCACCACCGTCTTAGCATAAAATGATCTACATACAGCAATAACTTAATTAAAACCCCTGAAATTGCTGCCAACACTTTGAGACATTACTGTAAATAGTGACATGAAATAATTAAAGTACTCTTTTCAAGTTTAAATCCTCCAGAATATCCAACTGTTGTAGAAACTTATAAATTTTGAGTTTTATTAATTAATTTGCATTGGCCTTAAAACAAGCGAAGAGGATTGATATTTTATGATGTAGTTTTGATATTGATTAGTTACCATGTGATTTGCATTTCACGGCTTCTAATTAATTTTTTGGTGTATGTAGATGATCATTTTATACTAAAGTGGTAATGCTCTACATTTTTGCAACCGATATTTTTCTCTGTCACAGTTTTTGAAATAAACCTACGAGATTCTTTCAAAATTCACCACTAAGGATGCTGTGATGTTTTAGATGATAGCACATGGCACTTTTACTACAGGTAGACATTCCTTCAACAGCTCTAGCTTTCTTTGCTTGAGTGTATAATTTTGCTGTATGAAGATGTAGGTATACACCCTGTACACTAAAAATGTTCATGATACAACACTTTTCAAATAAAGAATTAATTTTTGCAGTGAAAAATAAAATAAATATACATATATATACAAACACAAACATATAATAGGGTGCATGTGTTAAAAGTAAATTTATTCAATTCATTCATGTCGCATTGATATATAAATTTAAAGGCCCTTATAATTCACAGCCTGCATCTCTATCAATAAAGTAATTAAGCTCCATAAAATATCTATATATCTATATTACCAACTGTCAAAGGTATGGCATTTTCAACTATATACAATCGGAAATAATAAATAAATTGAATAATATTTTTAATTCTTGATCATTATATATTTAAAAAAGCTCCAAGTTTTCTAATATACGCTAAAAACAGAATGTGAGCAGATAAAATGAATTTAAAAAAAACATAAAAGAATTTTCATTTAAAACAATAGATAATTTATAAATACACTTTCAATTTTTAAATAAAATCAGAAAATTCATTTTTAAAAATTTTTAACATATAATCTATCATTCATTTTTCATTTCTCAAAAAGTATAAAATCTATATCTTTTATATAAATATCCCTATATAAATCTTAAAATAATAATTCATATATATAACTTATAGTTTTATATTTATCCACTGGGAAAATTAAAAAAAAAAAATAAATACTCAAAAATACACGAGAAAACAAGTATTACTTTTCATATCAAATGTAGCAATTGCAAAGCTATAATGTTTATTAAAATGTGTGAAATTCTTGCAAGTACAACTGCCCCTGCTGAATAGTTAAGTGGTTTTTAAACCATACAGTTTTTATTAGAATAACATTTTTGTAATCCAGTCATTAACAAAGGTCCAACTGTTAAGTTTCCATGCTTAAAAAATAATTTTAGAAACAATTTATTTAATGCAATAAGGACAGGGAATCTTAGCATAAACATATGTGGAGGACAATTCTATTTTGCCCTCAGATTTTGAGGTTGAGTCTGCCAACTTGAACAAAAATTAAGGCACAGAAGTATACTTAATTTCTCAATTTTGAATTAACAATGACTAAACAGAAGCACAAACCATTTACTGGCATTTTGATGCTCAAGAATTCAATAGCAATATATTCTTCAGAGGAATAACTGGTTAAACACTTGTTGAAATTTATAAATATGCAATAATCTTCAATTAAGCTTTTTCAAAATAATTAGAGTGCAAAACAAACACATCCAATTGTTTTTATTAACTGCTAGCCAATGCATTTTTAACTTGAATTTAAAAATTCATCCTGTCTACCTAAATGATATTTTATGCTTAATTATTTAATTCAATTTCCAATAAATTCTGCTATGGAAAGTAGAAAACATACTATTAACTCTATGAGCCCTATCCCGCCTCAAACCGCCCCATTCAGCAGAGGCTGGACTCAGACGGTTTCGGGCACTTGAGTGAATTTTACGGGTGAAAAGTGGTTCCTTTCTTTGTTGACAATTGATACCCCAAACTTGGGCGTTGTCCTCTTGGAATTTCTTTGAAGAAAGGAAGGATTTCATTCTGTTTTCTTGAACGAAAATTTACTTCAGTTTTTGAGGTACTGGAATTTTCACTCTAGCCGGGTTCAGAGAGTCAATAGAATCACAAAATTAAGAAATATTCTGTCCTGCAGAATAACAGTCAGTTACGTGCTTGATATTTACTTCGGCAGTGTCAGTTGTACTGGCATTTTAGCTTGCAAAAGCATGAATGAATAGCGTTACGTCATATTGTATGCCCAGTGCACCACACACATGCAGCATGCATATTAAAGAAAATGTTTGTCTTTTTACTCACATTTAAAAGCACTTCAGTGAAAACTTCAAAACAGTTACAAAGGAGTAAATGCTGACCTGACAGGTTCTTACAAGGATAATATTTAAAGCAAATTAAATAATGGTAACTTCTATTTGCAGAATAATTTCAAGGAGGGAACTCGCCAAAAATAATAAATTAGATGACAAAATCTCAATGTAAAAAATAGACAAACTTTATTCTGAAAACTAAGAACCAAAAAGAAATTGAAATGAAACAGCAAATATTCAAAGTTGACCTGTAGATTTTGAATCATGCATTTAAGAATTTATTAAGCCGTTAATTAATCAAACATTAACACTTACCTCTGTTCATTTTCTTTATTTTAAAAATTAAGGGAAGAAATATTGCAGAACATTCTTACCTGATGCATTGTCATTTTTTACATCTCTAGGCCAAACTGTGTCTCATATAAAAAATAAGAAAATATTATGTAAATTTTCGTTCAATTTTTCAAACACTTAATAGTTCATCCCAATATTATTTTATATCTTATATTCTTCAATTGTACTATTATGCACAGCCCTACTTCCAACAATTCTAATAATATTTAGAAATTTATAGATACTTGAAATGTCATTTTGACTGTCCATGTCAAAAAAAAGGGGGGATAAAAAAGGTAAGAATATGATGTAATTTAACTCTTAATTACAAGGAATTGAAGGAGTTCTTACTGTATATCACCATCCTACCTGGAGGCACCAAGAGTACATGGATAAGTAAGCAAGGTCTTGCTTTTCTGGTGGACTCACAAATATCGTGGGTGTTCAGTTGCCTCTACTCCCATGACAGGATGTACCTCCTATGGGAAAGGGTTGGGCTGAGGCTGGTTCGCAGGATGCCACCCTCAATTCCCGGGTTGATGTTATGATGACTATAATTCAGATCACCCCAGACGCTACGGCAGGGCAGGGATAGTTTATTTTTATAGTTCCTGTGTACCATCATTCTATTTTTTTTTCATGTGTGTGTGTATCATGATTACCTTGTAGTTCTAAAATATACTTTAAACTAAACATACTATAGATAAAGGAGTTATGAATTAGATACTTCCATAAATAAATGCTAATCAGTTATTTAAATAAACTGTTAAGAAGAAAAAAAAAAGATAAATGCCACCAGCTAAGTTAAATGCTGATTTGTTCTTCATTCATTCTAACATACTAGAATTAAATATTTACATTCTAATAACATAAAATAATATTCTTTTAATTTATTTAAATATAAAATTTTTCATATTTGCTTAAAGGAAATAATCAATAATATTGAAACAATTAATTTTGTAAAAATTCAACAAAAAAGAATGCACCATTACTTTTAAACTCAATATATGCAATACGTATAAATTATCTTTTTTAACCCTCCAGAATGTAATACTTTTGGGACTGCCAAAATTTCATTCTCTCCTGGGTATAATAAAAATTGGGTGACTTCAATAAAACTAAAATAATATTGCAAAAATTTGTTCATAAGAAGCATGCAATATAAAATAGAGCTACAAAATAGTGCTAGATAAACTAAAGACGTAATTTTAACTGATTAACACCTGCACAACAAATAACCCAAATCAATAACTGGAATCTGTATTCCATTAATTTAATAATTCCAAATGTATAAAATCATTGAAAAATAAACCCAAATATAATAATTTTCCAAATCCAAATTTTAGACAGAATAAAAACTTCTGAACGTCATTTAGAGAAAAAATATCATTATAGCCACTTTCAGTTTCCAGACAAACCATCTATTGCAAGAAAATACTATTAATTAGCCTTTAAACAAATGCAAGAAAGGAAATAAGAATCAGTAAATTGGTAGATACTTCCAATATAGCATTTAATACACACCCAACTTTTACTGACATGCTCATTATTCAATTCAGTCTCTTTGTCTATCAAATTTTTTTAATAGGCTATTTATGGATAACATGATAAATAAGACAATTGACCCATTTGTGCATCCAAGAGGGAATTAAAAATTATATAACTTGTTCAGAAATTTTTTATGGTTAATTTTGCTAAAACATAATCTTAGTGCAAATATTGTATAGCTTGAAGAAAAATAACCAATAAAACATTGTTAAAAAATGTTTTCCTTGTTATAGCATGCAAAAAAGTAAGAAATTCTAGTAAGTCTGCCTATTTTGCTGTTTTCCAAAACAGTTTTTATCATACGCCTCCGTTATACAAAAATACGTGATATGACTAAATATTCTCAATGCAAAACAATAATTTTTCTGCCAAATTATATATATATAAGAAATACAATTAAAAATGGAAAAAAATAATGTAATTACAAAATTTTTTAAACTCCCCATTTTTACATTTCATTGAACAAAATCTGCAACAGCTTTACTGTCAAAATGATAACAGGGGGAAAAACAAAGAAGAAAAGCTTATTTTTTTAAAAAAAAAGCAGCAATGGTGTTACCACAATATATAGAATACATGTAACATGATCTAGTCCTTTCCAATGCTTTAATTCTGTGTCGGTTATAAATATGCTTAAGCAAGAATAATAATTAATCTTTATAGCTAATACCAGCATTCCTGAAGTATTCTTAAAATTAACTAAAATAAACCCCTAAACTATAATAATTCTAGCTATTTTCTAACATAAAGAAAATAATATTAATTGGAAAATAAATTCATCACTTAATACTTAAAAAATACAATTCTAGCGTTTTTTTTCATATAATATTTTCTATATTTACCTATAAAGTATGATTTTTTGTGCGATTTTAATACAATGTTCATTTTAATAATCCTATCTGTGTTACTACAATTTCAATTTTTGTGCAACAAAATTCTACTTTTAAAAACATACAAAGGAAATCAGAAATTGATTACAAATACAAAATCAGACATACTAACAATAATAGAATACATACTGTAATAGACCTGTCTAAAGCTGATTTTGTGTGTCAAAGTAACTCAAGGTGCAAACTGCAAAATTGTGCATATAACAATGAAGTTAGACAAATAAGAATGTTCTGCATTCTTATAAAAACACATGGTGCTATTCTCTGAGGAAGGATTACACCCACTGCTGTTAAAAAACCTATAATGGAGAAACACTGAATTTACGTCAATTACCATTTCTTTTGACCTTCCTAAGTATATAACGATGCATGCAACACAAAATTCAAATAAACATTTTAAAATAATTCAGTTATTTTTTATGAATTATAATTCATTGCGAAAAAAAC
Organism: Araneus ventricosus; assembly: GCA_013235015.1. NCBI lineage: Eukaryota > Metazoa > Arthropoda > Arachnida > Araneae > Araneidae > Araneus > Araneus ventricosus. The sequence goes on along the minus strand of BGPR01023898.1, from coordinate 16,607 downwards.
TGAATATATATTCTTTGCATTACTTCCAACTGCTTCATAACATCTGCCCATTTTTATGAGGTAGGCATATCAATAAAATATAAAATTTAGAACTCTAGAATAGAAACAATGTAGAGTTTGGAAACGGGTTTACCGTCGCATGACTGAGTTTAAAGACTGTGGTTGCAAATTTCCACTGATGTGGTAGCTATAAGTTGTGTACATAGCATTCTGTGGCCTACTGGGTTGGAGAGTTTCTTGGTAAGGAGTCTGGCCATGCATATTTACATTAACCATGCCCATCTGAACTGCAGAAGGTGGTAACTGTGCTTGATTGATGAAACCAGCATTGGTGATATAACCAGTATTTAACATAGCTGCAGATGGAGCCTGTTGAATGCGATAACCGACACCATTTATAGTCTGGTAACTTGCCACGAGGTTAGGGCTGAGGGCAACATTGGGGTTCCTTTGCATCTGGCGGTGATGAAAATGGTATTTATTATAATTATGAGAACTAGATTGCATAGATAACTGAGGCTGTAGATTGGCCATTGCTGGAGTCAAGGAGCGCTGCATCTGAGGTGGAGGAGTCATGTTGACCTGTGGTGAAGGTGGAGTCATGTTTGGAGGAGGAGTCATTGTATTGCATGGGGGATTGGGAACAATATCCATGATACCATTTGTCAGCTGCTGTAGTTTTGCAAGGCTGCAGCTGGTACCAATTTGGGAGGGTGTATTAGGTGTTGGTGTAGGAGTGGGGGTTGGGGTATAGGTGTAACTAGGTGACTGTATATGGAAATTAGGTGTAACAGAAGAAACAGGGCATGCATTGGGAGCAACACCTACGTGGGTTAATCGTTGCATAGCACCAGAAATATTGCCAGATGGATGATTAGCCACTGAAAAATTTTGTGGTGACTGCTGGAGTTGGTGGTGGTTTTGCATAGATGCAGCAGCAAATGCTGCTGCTGACTGCGGTTGAATCACTGTCGCAACAGGCACACCAACCATATAAGATCCTGCAACTGATCCCCCAACAGCAGTTGAATTGCTACACGGTACACTCATATTCATAGCATTCATGTAGCCATTGTTTGTGTTGGGAGCTGGACCCACAAACAGAGCATTAACAGCTGTTGCATTCACACTGACCATGCTTGACTGCATTAAGCTGGAAACTGGACCTGCAGGGGATATGTTAGCGATTCTCTGAGTCATTCCAGAAGAATGCTGCTGCCTTTTTCGGTTTGAAACATTGATACAGTGGCCACTGGTATTTGTATGGTGGGCTTGTGCCTGTGCTTGCACAACAGCTGCCTGAGCTGCTGCAGCAGCAGCTATCATTTCCCTACGGCTAGTATTCACACACTGCTCTGAAAGAGAAACATTGGTACAATATGATGGTGTATTATTTAGCTGGGCACAGTCAGGATAAGACTGTGGCGGAGAAGATCGAGCTTCAACAGAGTTTTGCTGAGTTATTTCACTGCTACACACAGAGGTGGGAGATTCTAGTCCCAACTGACAAACATCTATTTCTACTGAGTTGTAACCACTGTTGGTAGAGGAATCTGGGGTATACACTCCCATACTTGACATTTCTTGAGGAGTAGGAGTATGTTTTGAGACTATAGTCCCAACTGGGGTAGCAGGGGAGGACATCTGAGAACTTTGAGACAAAGGCTGAGACACTTGAGGAAGTTCAACAATGATCTCTGGCTGTTCCATCATTTCTTCTGAGTAATGATCTGCACTGGAATGCTGCATATCATCTTTGTGTTGCTCTGCATAGGTGCATTCCTGAATATCATCATTTATATCATGAACAGACATATTCTCAGTTATTTGACAGTCAGAATTACTGACATCATCTATCTCCTGCACCTCATTAGAACTGAGGATACAATCATCTTCCTTGCTTTCATCCTGAGAATGGTAAGGACTTAGATTTTGGAAAGTTCTAGAATGATTCGATTCAGGAGTCTGAGGTGTCAAGGGCATTTCAATTGTAGAAGACTGCTCCATTTGCTCATTAATTATTTCTACAGCTTCTCTCACCTCATTTTCATCTTCATTTTTAAGCTCGTTGTGTATTGACATCCTTTCCACACTGTGCATATCAGTGTCAGGCACATGAAGGGATCGCATATCCATATCAGTCTGACTATGAAATGTTAAATCAACACTGGTACTGTCAATGGTTTCACCCATTTTTAAGTCTTTTATTTCCTCAACTTCTAAGCAATCTGAGTGGGAGGGCTTGCTTTCAACTGGTATCAAATCATCAATGTCTTCTTTAACTGTTTCCTCTGAAATGCATTCGTCATCCTTCTCAAGCAAGTCTTTGTCCTCCTTGTTTTCAATTACATCTAGAAGAGGAGCAATAGCCTTATCTATTTCTGTAGAACCAGTAGCATCAGGAATTTCAGAGGAACTCAATGGTAAGTTTTCTTCGTGATTTTCAGGAGTGGTTTCCTCAGTTTCATCTGGCAATTCAGAAATGTGTTTGGGACTAGATGAGCTGACAGATTTATGTTCATCCACTTCTTCCTCTTCCATGGCTGACACTTCTTCCACTACTGGTTTGACTTCAAGTGGAACATCATCTTTTGTCTCAGGTACAGCTTCGATGGGTTCTTTCATTTCAGGCTGAAAGGATACAAATACCGAATAAAAGACTTTCAACATGCATTAAAAAGGGTTTAAATTTACAAATTCTGGTTTACATTAACTGGATGACTTAATTTCAAATCAAAGCTGCTTAAAATATTGGTTAAGTATTAAAGGGTTCCAATTTAGGGCACTATAGAGAAAAAAACTAGTAATCATAAGAATACCAAATCTCTGTGATATGCATTTCAGAATATTGAGAAGTGAATGAAGTAAAAAGTCCCAAACATTAATGATAGGCAAACAGTCCTTAGTAAAAACAAAATTTAATAGTCACTGTATAAAAATTTAATCACACTCATGATGTTTATTAATTAAAAATTGTAAGTCATATATGAGTGCATTAAATACTAACAATTGCCATAATGCACCCAAGTATTAATTTAATCAATTCTTTGTTATGTTCTGCTATCATATGCCTCATATTAGACATATCACATGTCCCTCCCTCCTTTTTTTTTTTTTTTTATCTCTGCTATCTTAATCTTAAATTTTTAAATACCTAAAATATATTCATTCATGTACATATTATTTTAATTGCCCGAGATTTCTTGCAAATTGTTCATATTGCAAAAATTAGACATTTTAGAGGCTGTTGTGAAACTATAAAATAAAGGTTTTACTATTAGTCATGTCAATTTTAGACAACTATTCACAATTTATGATAGAAATTCACTCATGACATTACATGCATTTTGTATCAAACAATTACAATGGAATATAACTCACAATACATACATAAAATATAAAGAAAAAAGAAGAGCTTGTCACTTTATGTGTAGCAATCTAAAAGATTGGAATTGGGATTTCAGACTATGGGTGGCTGAAGCCAAAACTTCTCTTAGTCCCTACTTTTCAAAGATTACAAAATGTTGAAGACAGCTAAAAGGCTACAAAATTATTGCCAATCAATTTCTTTGAATAACACAAAAATTACTTGCAGCGATTCAAGAGATCGTTCACATATAACAGAATGTTAATGTATATGGTAAAGAGTTCCAAGGTTCTTATTAATACCAGATATTTTTCTTTTTTTTTGCATAATTTATTGCCTTATGTTATCAAATGCACTGGCCACTGTTTTTTTTTTAGCAGGATGGTGTAATTCTAACCATAATGTATTTAACCTTTTAATAATGGGCAGTACAACTGTCATACAAGAAAATTTTTTACCTTTGAATGTGGGTCAGCACAACTGCTGTACCAGACACAAGTGAGAATTTCACTCCCCACATTCAATGCAGTTATTCTGGTTTAAGTCCCCGTAGCCTAAAGGTTAAGACCAAAACTTGAAAACTTACCTCGATTTCTGTTATCTCTTTGTCACTTTCTTCATCACTATCTTGTGACTTCATTTTTGACTCAATACAATCAACTACCAGAGCCTGAAGTAGAGGAGGAGGCAGAAGATCATGTTCAGATGCAGAGTTAGGCTCGCGTGATGAATCATCCTCATCTGAAAGCACAGCCGGAAGCAGAACTGGTGGAGTCTGCACACCGTCTCGGTCTGCCTCTTTCTCAGTAGATTTTGACTCCTTTTTCTTCAACTTAACTTTATGTTTCTTCTTGTCTTTGGAGACATCTTGATTATAATTTTTGCCTTTACTTTTCTTTCTTAGCTTTTTACACCTTTCCTTTCGGATCCGCTTATGTTTGAGTTTACGCTGACATTCAATATTTAGCTTACTAGATTTTCTAAGGAATCCATGGACTTTTATTTTAGAGCTTTTGTGTTCTCCTAACACAGCATACTTGAGAATATCTGTAAGAACATATAAAAAAACCAAATAAGATAAAAAGTAAAAAACACACTTTTAAAAGATTCTTTCCTAATCTCATTAGTATAGTATTGGAAAGATTCTAATTTACTAACCAAAAAAAAAAAAAAAAAAAAATGGCAGGTATTTCATCATGGAGAAATGAAGTTTTCGGAGTCTAATCAAGACAATGGAAACGCTCTTTTAGTTCATTTTTATTTATTCAAATTTATGATAAAAATTGAAGAAAAAAAGTTTTTCTTTAATATATATATATATATTATTTGGGAGGCAAATTGTATTGCCTGAAAATATTAATTTTCGGAAACAAATTGATCAAAAAATTAAGAATGGATAAAATAACGAAGTTACAAGAAAAACCATAAAAAATAACAAGTCTAACCAATACATATTATTCATAGAGTAATTTATACTCCTAAGCTATCATTTTATGCCTTAAATAATACTATAACTTAATAATAAGAGGAAATATAACTTAAATAATAAGAGGAAAATAATAAAAAAAAGTGGCAAATGCAGAGTTTAAGAAGTCTGCTGTACATAACATTTTGTTTTAGAGCAAGAAGTTAAGAGTAATTTAATATATATATATATATGGACGCAAAATCGGGCCGAATTTGATAATCACCGTTCGGCAACAGCTCGCAAGTTTGGATTGTTTACGTTTGAATCGGCAGAACTCTTGAATTGATTTGAAGTCTGAAACAATGAAATTCTTCTCGAGTTAGATCGTTTGAATAAAATAAGTTTGGGTCGTACAGTTTGGATTAGACAAATGAATGAATGTGTGCTTAATACTGAATGTCCTTTTTAGTAAAAAGTTTCTGAAAAATTGGTTTATTCATCTCTCACGTTACTGAGAGATCTGGGGTATTATATTAGTAATATGTATATCACACATTTTAAATGCACTGATTCACCATTGTAGTTTAGCTTTTCATCATTTGGTTTTAAGTGCTGATCAGGATCGGATGACATTTTTTAGTCATGGCAATGCAAAAGTATGTTTTGGATATTGATACTAAGAATAAAAAGAATGTTTTGGATATTGATACTAATACGGAAATAATTAAAGTGAAATGTAATTTGAACACAAAACAAATTATTGTAAAATTCAAAATAGGAAAATCTCAATTTTACGAAATATTTAAGAACAAATTAACTGAACTATGGTTGAATTTAAATGGCTCAACCAAGAGAAAAATGCAGAAAACAGCCAACGAAGAAATTAATGAAATTGTGTGGGAGTGGTTTGTAGATGCAAGATCTCGAAATCTGCTGATATCTGGACCTATATTACAAGCCTAAGCTAAAGATATTGCAGAAAAATTAGGAAAAACTGAATTTTCATGCATCAAATGGATGGCTTGAAAGTTTCTGAAAAAGACATGGGATATCTTTCAAAGCAGTCTGTGGTGAAGCTGGGGATGTTTCAGATGACACATTAAATACATGGATTCAAAAAATTGAAAAACTCATTGAAGGCTATGAACCTCAAAATATTGCGAATGCAGAGGAAAGTGGGATTATTTTCGTGGCTTACCAACAAAATCTATGTATTAAAAAAGCATATTGTACCAGTGGTAAACAATTAAAAGAACTTCTCATAGCGCTCTTTTATGCCTTTATGACTGGTGAAATTGAAAAATTGTTAGTAATTGGCAAGCCTGCAAAACCTTGGTGCTTTAAAAATCTGGACGTAAAAAAACTTCCTGTAATATGGAAATTGAACAAAAAGACATGGATGACTGCTGCAATAATGGAAGAATGGTTAAAAATTCAAATGCAAAAATGAAAAAAGAAAGAAGGCATATTTTGCTGTTTTTAGATAATGCCACTTGCCACCACCATATAAAACTTTCAAACATAAAATTGGCTTGGTTTCCTCCCAAAACAACCAGTGTTTCTCAAACTATGGATTAAGGAATTATTCGTTGTGTCAAAGTAAATTATCGAAAATTTCTAATGCAATCTTTACTAGCTAATGTGAAAACAGCATCAAATACAAGTGATATAAGAAAATCTGTAACAGATTCTTGACGCAGTGATGTGGTTATCGAAAGCTTGGAAATATGTTTTTTTGAGGCCAATTTTCCTGCAAATGCTTGCATCAAAAAACATTCATCAACCGAAGATATAGATGTAAGTAATCTTCAAATTTTGTTAAACAACAGAAATTTTTCCGATATGAGTGCAAAACAATTCAGGCAGAATTGACAGAGGTCCCTATTGATAATGTGAATGATATAATTGAAAGGCATATGAACAATGACAGCAGTGACGATGATGAATTTTAATATATATGAAGACATTTCTGATAAAGAAGAACTCTCCATTAAATCGTATGGATCCTTTTTAGAAACAGTTTCTGAACTTGAAAAGTTTGCCTTAGGTCGGGAAGATGCTGAAATGCTTGAACATTTGAAGAATATGACAATATCAACGGAATGAAGAATTATTCATAAAAGGAATGTACAGAAAACAATGCTGGATTATTTTAAAATGTAAATTTAGCAAATAATCTTATTTTCCTATATTTTGTAGCTTTTGAGTAAAGATAATCATCTTTTAGAGTAAGTAATTACTATGGTATTTATTTCTATTTACTGTTCAAAAGCAATATTATTAAAATAAAATGCCTATAAACATATAACTTTTATATGTTTCCATAATTTTTATTGTTATTGTGCAATTTCAAAATTTAACTAAATCTTGATTTTAAAATGTGACATTTATTAAAACGTAATTATTGCAATATAATATTTTTATGGTATTTTGTTCATCTTGGATAATATTTTATTGCAATTGATTTAATTTAAATAAGAGTAGATACATTTAAAAACCTCATATATTAATGAAACTATGTATGAAATGGAAAATTTTTCTGGTCCCTTTAGATTTTGTTTAGTACAGGTTTTACTGTATTGGCACTGTACATTTAATGTGATAAAATGAATCACATTTATCAACTTAAATTTTATAACACACTGGGTGGTAATTTTAAGCTGAAATGTAATTTGTGTCTTTCATTTTCTTGGTGTATTATTTAAGTAGAAATGCATATTAAAATAATATTCAAAAATAATACCTTCTGAATCAAAAAATATTGTGATGCGAAAAAATTTACAGATAGAGCAGGTTTCCTCACTTTAATATTAGAAAACTAGAAGATTTGTGCCGTCTAAGACGGGCTTTTAACCCTCCAAACATACCTCATTGTCACAGATTTACTAATGAAAGTTGTAGTAGAAAATCTTATGTACATTGGCAGAATGCTTAAGAAATTTTAAAAAAGCACGAAAAACAGAACTGATGAATCAATTGACGCTAACCATAGCTTTGTTAATAACCTTACTTTTGTTTTCACCGAGTCAAAATAAGGCAAAATCCACTAACAGAAAAAAACATTATCAAATACAAAATTAAAAAAAAGAAAATATTAACAATAGCATGCACCACAAATTCAAATCATTCAAATAAAGGGGGCCTTTCAGCATAAGAATGGTTAACGAAAAGATATTAGATGCAAAATATATAAATATTCAATTCTAAGTAAAAAACCTGTCCGAGTTCTTGGACGCCATAATAGAAATCAGATTTGTGCATTTGTTAATGACACAGACCAAAGGGGGGGAGTTATTTTTAACTCCTCCCAGCATCACAGACATTTTTGCATGATTTTAATATAGATATTATCTGTCATGAGATAAATAAAGAACATATTCAAATAGAAGCAATAATATGTGCTTCACAGTGTTCATTAAATAGAAGCAAAAATATGTAGAGTTTAAAACATCCCAGTGATGTTCTTTAAAATAATATCATTAACCCTTTGAGTACTGAATTATTTGAAGATTTTTATGCCCATGGGACGGATTTAATTTGTCGCTATATGGATTAATATGTAGAAGTAATACATTTTATTTGGAATATACTTATATTGGTGATATAAATATATTTTTGAAACAGCATTTTAGTTACAAAATATAAATATTTATATAGAACAAGAACCAACTTAAAATCTAATAATTTTGTACTGTGTGGTATTTTTCAAAACATGTCGGTAAATGCAAAGGTAACATTGGCAGGGTTGCCGCAAACATCAACGCCTGCTTCTTAAGCCGCTTCCAGACTTGAACACGCATGCGACGAGACAAGGCACACGCATATTTCTACTCAAGTGTGTAAGCATTTCTCGCAGCGCTCTCGTCCTGCGCGGTCTTTCGCGAGAACAAACGAATGCCGCGAGCGAGATCCGAGGATTGTCGGTGTTTTGGTAAACATCAAACGAAATTCTCAGCTCATGCGTGCTCAAATGTGTACGTCTGCCGTGCCATTGAGATCGTTCGTTGTGTTGTTTACGTTTTCATTTGTATCTTTATGAAAATGTAGTGGTCAAACGATGAATATTTACGACTGATTCATAAATATGAATGAGCACGAAGTGCCATGAAATCCTGTGCACCCATATCACTACGCCAAAAGAGAAGAAAATTAAAGAATATGTGAAAATATCTCTTCGATTTCGGATCAAGAAGCTAAAGGAAAGAAATCTATTGGAACAGGAAAAAGTATGTATTATTTAAATTTTTCATTACAATTCAATAAACTTTAAAATTTATTTAGAACAGTGCTCATAACATAATTTATAAACCTTTTTGTTTTCATAAATGGCTAGGATAATAAGAATTCAACTGTTCTTCTATACTGTAAATTCTGTATATTTATATATTTCTGTTATCTTATTTCTGTATATTTACACCTCAGTGAATAAAAGTGTAGATAGTATATGGCTTTATAATTTCCTACGTGTTTTTGAGTTGCAAGATTTAAAATAACCACCAATAATTATTTAAAGAAATTCTACTCTAGGTCATGTTTCAAAATTTCAAGTTCTTACATTTAATTTTTTTCATGCAATTAGTTTCTTATTATCTGGTTAAAGCTTATTAATTAGATCTCTTTAAAATGAATCATTAATTATATATAATCACAGCTGGATTGAATAAAACATTGAATTTGTAAGTTCAAATAATATAATTATATTCTATTGTTATGTGTGTGATATTTGTATGTAATTTTGTCCTTGGAATTCATACTGCTCTAGGGGCTATTGAAGTTTATGTATCCAAATGATTTGCATTCGAAGGAATGAGGTTCCTCCTGGATGAAGATGAGCCGATGAACACAATAGATTCACCAATATATGTCAAAAATTTTGCACTATCAACTGAATCATTCTTCTACGTTAAACATTTTAAAGAATTGAAAATGCTTTTGACCACTCGATCACGTGATTTATGAGAGGAATGTCAGAAGCAGCAGCTTCGAGTTAACTTTAACAAGAACGTTGCTATTAACTCGTTACTTTATCTATTTTCCGAATTCTTCCGTATCATAATTATAATGTCCCATAGTAAACAGTAAAATTGCACATGCATTGAAAAAATTTTAAGGGTGATTTTCGTGTTGAGCAACTCAACATTTTCAAATGGTAGCTATTTACATTTTTTTTTTAATAGAGCAAAAAGTAAAGAACATTGATGTATAATTTACCTTAAGATATTAAAAATAATGGTAGTATTAGTAATGTTTTTATGAACTTTTCAAATTTATTATCTCATTCACATGAATTCCTTAACTAACCTAGAATTCTCAAAATTATTTTTCATTCAGAAAGCCAGAAGAAAACTAAAATTGACTTTCAGTATTGCAATTACTATTCCTGATATTGAGTAAAATTCCACAACCAGTAATGAATAAGAATGGAAAACAGTAATATTAAAACTACTTGTTATTGTTATCTAAATATAATTAATTTTCTGGAAATTTAATAAAATTCTTTATTAAGGTATTAAATTCATTTTATTTTTTGTAGGATATTGTGAAAATTTCTGACACTGCAGTTGGATGTAGTCTCAACAAAAGAAAAGTATTTGGTAGAAGAGGTGCTGCATATGGAAACAACAACTCCAGAGCAATGTATATGCTTGCATCTACAAAAACTCCTGAAGTCCCCTCAGGGCAAGAACAATTAGCCATTGAACATCAAACAGATAATATATTGTATCAAACAGACATGGGATTATATGATGGCTTGGTGGGAATTATGTTATCGAATGAGTGAAAACCTGTTTAATAAAAGATTAATTTTCTTTGAATAAATTTATTATCATCTCTCACTTCATCTGTGTACATTGGTTTTTAAGAAGAAATAAAACTTATATATATATTAATTAAAAATTGACCTCATTGTTTTCTGTGTAATAATAATTTTAGCTTATTACAGATATTCAAAGCAAACACGGTTTATATACATCAATTATTTCAGGTTTATGCATGCCATGCATTACAATTAGCAATACATACTTTTTCTGATAGTGTCATTGAGGTTCTGAAATGTACCTATTTTTAATTTCATCTAAATATTAAATTTTTACTTTTCTAAACTTGAATGAACCGTTAAAAATTTTCTTATTGCATATTAATTTTTAAAAGGCATCTTATGAATCTATATTTTACTTAGTGATGTGGAGTAGGAAAATACCCAGTGCATAGGTGAATATGTTTTGGGTAAATGCCTAAAAACTGAGTATTTTCTAACAAAAGCATGTGAATGGTGATTCAAAATGAAAGGCATAAAATATATAAATACCCCAACACTGGATATTTTGCAAAGATAAGTATTTGTAAATGGTGACTCAAAATGAAATATATAAAATTTATAAATACTTAAATATTGGGCGTTTTGTTAAAAAAAAGTCTTTGTGAATGGAGATTCAAAAACAAATTTATAAATATCCTAAAACTGAATATTTTTCAAAAAAGTTAATGGTGATTCAAAATGAAACATATATAAAATTTGTATATATAATACATAGTTTTGAAATTAAAGTTTTGACCAAATTTATATTAAAAAATACAATTGCAATTAGGACTGAGAATAAAATATCCTAGAATTGAAACAGGATCATAGGATAATTTACTTTTTCTGGTTTGAAGCACTTACAATGGAAAAAATTTTTTTTAACACCACTGATTTTGCATAGATAGCACCAGTGCAGCTTCTGATTCTTAATTTATTTATATTGCCATACTACAAGTCAGCTACTCCTTTTTTTGATTTAGTGAAGAGTTAGTCACTAGCTTGTTGTGTATTAATATCATTGTAAATTTCATGCTGAAAAAAGTTAAAAAAAAAAAAAACATGAGTACTAACATGCCAAATTTAAGTATTGAGGTTCATTATCCAAATGAACCGCACCTAGCCAGTAAAATGTGTGTGTGTCTAGTAACATATTCAAATAATATAACAGTTTCAACAACAAGAAGTTAGTGTTCATTAACACTTTTAAAAGCTGTTAGAACTGAAACATTTGCTAACTTTTCATCAGAAATGCCTGGATCCTTGATTAATTTATGCGAAAAGAATTATAAATAATTGAATCTTTCATTTTTGTTTCCATCATCAGCTATTTATCATTTTGAAACCAAACATAACATTTTAATTTTTTTTACTTAAAATAACTCTTTTTTCTAAAATCAGCAAATACATGATTTTTCATTTACTCATTGTAAATTTAAAAAATTGACATTTAAGATGCATTATATACTAATATATTTGTTTTTTCTGTTTAAAATTTTTAGCTTTTATAGAATTTTAAAAGTTATAACGGGTTAAAATATTTCTAGTTTCACTTTTTTTACTTTACCTTTTGCCCAATTATATATTGTATACGTATATATTTTATTATATAGCAATATCATATTTCACACCAGTGCATGTATTTTATATGAATAGAGTTTATTGAAAAATAAATACCTATTTTGCATATTTAACCAGATAAATACACAGAGTATTTACTCTTAAAAATAAATAGATGTGTATTTTAAAACACTAATTGTACTAGATAAAAAATAAAACAAATTGCATAAAAAGACAAATTTTATTCAATCAAATTCATAATGCAATATTAGAGCTTTATATATATATTTTAAATTCTAAGTGGAAAAAGCTTTCAATTCCTGTGGTGAACAATTTAAGGTAAAGCTTCTACAATAACAACTATCACTCACAAAAAATATGCTAGGGTTTAAAATCCCCTACTTTTAGATTTTCACTTAAATAGTTTTGTTAAAATATTGTTTATTAAAGTTTCGTTTGTTTTATCTACACATTACAGCTGTTGAGAAAAAAATGTTTCAAAAGTAATTTGATATATGTGTGTTTGCATGGAGATAGTTTTTAAATGTATGTTTTCTGTACCCATTCTTTGCCACACAGATCAAAATGGGTATGCAAGTCTAATGCAGTATCAAATTATAAAAATAAATCATCTGTTGACATATAGTGATGTACAGTAATAGCATTAAAGTTCAAGTTGAAAAATAGATATTTTCAATGTTTAAAACACTAAGATAAAGTCCATTTGACAAAAAAAAAATTCCCCCAACACATTACGTTTGTCAGTTTTTCTTAGATGATAATGGCATTTGTTTTTAAATTGCGACTCATTCAAAATTACTCCATTATATTTAGTATAAATTTTTTCGACATTATTTTCATAATTGAGTGTTCTCATCATTGAGTTTCATAATTTGTATCAATAGAGGAATGAAGTCAGAATAGCCTACTAGAATACCCAACTCAAAAAGCTGTATATATAAATATCGGACAAAATATTTAAATTGACTTGATGACTCTTGAAATCGTAGGTCATTTGATAATGTACTGACATTCCGTCTGTTGCAATTTAGTAATCCACCAGTTTCTTTAAAATCGCACTATACATGAGGTAACTGCAACTATTTTCATTTCATTTTGTTTGGAAGCCATGTTCATCGCATGCACTGAGCGGCGGCGAATGATAAACACATAAACAAGCGCACGATGCGAAATCCTAGGTGGCGCTGCTCACGCACGCATGCTACGAGAACGAAAATATGTACGTTTGTTGCTTCTCGGCGAATGTTTATTCAAGTCTGGAAGCGGCTTTAAATTCAGATGACGAGTCAGACTCGTCCACTGTAACTTCGCCCAGGTAAGCAGATGAAGAGTCTCACTCGTCAAATGTACCCAAAGGGTTAAAAGGAGATAAAATTATATAAGATAGATTAAAAGATAAGAAGAAATAATAAAATAGATACATAAGCTTTTAAACCAAATGCACAAATATGCCCATAAAACATCACCAATAGCTATAAGATGATATAAAACCAGAAGAAATTTAAGTGAATATATTCATGGGTACAAATACAGAAGAAAAAATTAATACATACCAGTTTCCTGTTTGTGTTCCTGGTATTTCTTCTGCATTTTTAATTTGTGTTTCCTTAAAAGCTTTCGCTTCAGATTTCGAATATAGGCACTTGTGTACCTTAGGCAATCTATTGACTCATCACTAGAGTCTAAAATTGAACTGTGAAGGCTAGATAATTTCATCTTCTTCCTTTTTGGCTCTCCTAAAATAGTATCCAATTCTATGTGCTTCTCTGTTAATTTCCTTTTGTTCTTATGTTTTAAAAGTTTTCTTCTTTCCCGTTCTTGAGATAATAGACATGTTTCACATTTAATCTTTTCTTTGGAATACCACACCCCACCCACAAATACTTTCTCTAGCTTATTATTAGACTTCATGCGTTCACCGAGATATTGTTTCTTCTTATCACGAACCTTTGAAGATTCTTTTCGACATTTTTTGCAGTTGTCATTTTTAAATGTCCGCTGCAAGAAAAAGCACAATTTATTAAATATATATAAGAATGTAGACACCATTAACAGGAGCCATACTTAAATATTTCAACATATTGTATTAAAGAAAGTGAAAGAAAATCAAAAATTGAAACTGACAGCCACACATTTTAATTTGGTATGCACAATTTCTAGGTAAGTGATTCCAAAAATCAACTTGGTTTAGTCTACTTGCCCAACTAGGTAATGAAATACTGCCCATTTTCAGTAATTACCATTTTCTAATTTTATTTTGCAATAAATTTGGAAGTCAATAATTCAGAAAAATAAGAAATAGCTTGAAGATGATTTTAAAAGTTAAACAATGAAAAATATACAATGTATATATGCAATACATGCACCTTTATTTCAAGCTATAAAATTACTAGTTATATAACAGATAAAAAAAGTTTCTATGAATGAAATTTGATTTTTAAATTCTGTATGCCAACAATCCTTTCACTTTTTATCTATGCTTTTGTTATCAAGGCTAAAGTTAATTCTATCAGATTTAGTGCGGTATCATACTGACTCCTGACTACAAACACGATTTCAAATGAAATTAACGAATTAATCATGTTACTAAATTGCTTAAAATACACAAGCAAAATACTAACGCTCAAAAACATTAACAATTAAAATAACTAAAATATTACTAATAAGCTGGTAATACTAAGATATAATACTACAACTACCAGGACAAGTGCAATTTATACTATTTTCCCTTAAATGTATATTACTGCTAAAATGATTTCATTGTTTATTTTACTTTCATTCATTTATTTACTTATTGTCCCATCAAACATTCCATAACATTTTAACTCACTGAAAATATTTATGCAAAATTTTAAGAACTCATGCATTTCAGGGTTACAGAGTGTAGTAAAAAAAAACATAATCTAATTATGCTTTTGTACACATTCTCAAGAATAGATTTTTTTTTTTTTTTACATCATTGCATGACTGTGAATTAACATACAATAAATTTAATCTAACATGTTTCCTTATATTTCAGCCTTAAAAGGTCAAGTTAATGAATTCCTTCCACTAAGAATTGCAAATCCATACAACAGACTATTTTTTATTACTATTTAATAAATTATTTTAAAAAGAAAAAGTTTTCCTAGTGCAACATAAGATAATACATTTTAATCTGTTTTCTCTTGTCTTCAATAATCGCAAATAAAAATTACAAAAAAACTTTATGCAGCAAGCAGAGAAAAAACGTCTCTAAAGATTTTCATCCATGCAATAAATTGCAAGGGATGGAAGACAAATTATAATACGATTTTAAACATTAAGATAAACTTAGTTAAGAAATTATATTAATGAAAAAACTTAACTGACCTGAGGTTCCCACTTCAAGCAATCAGCATCTAAAGCAATTCTTTGGGATTTTTCCTTGTTTAGTTTCGTCATATATGACTTTAAAATGGCTTCATCCACTGTAACTATATATCTAAAAATTCCAAAAATATGCAAACAATTCAAACAGTTGAAACTTAATACATAATTTGAAATTTTAATTTTTATGAAGTTTTGAATGCAAAAAATAATTAGTAGAGCAAGGTAATAAATTATTTTCCAATAGAATTTAATCGTTATCAAATTTAAATAAATAAAACAAAATATAAAATTGATCATTGTTATATTTCATATAAGAAGCATTATGTATTTAAAACATCACATAATGAATTTTAAAAAAAGGCAGAAGTATTAGTTTTATGTCTATTACAAAAATATCTGAACATTATTTTAATAGTAAGCGAGATTTACATACTTTCCCAAATCATTTCTTGTTACCATATTAAGCATTGTTAAGGTTGATACAACATCCAAGAAAGTCATACCAGTGGCCTTGCAAATACCTATAAAAATTCAGAGTAAAATGTTTTAAAATAACACTACACAATATACTTTTTGTTACCTCATGAATCACAACCCAAGAGAGATGGTGTTTTCATAAAATAAAGTATATTTGAATTATAAATAAATTATAAAAAAAGAGAAACAATATCCATGTTATTATTTATTAAAACCAACAAAAAAATATTAGAGGTAAAATTGTGTCATAAAAGTGTATTGCCAAACAAAACTTTGGATACAGGAATCTTAGCAAAGCAACTGAATTAAAGAAAATTCACAATTTTTATTCCTTATAAATTTCTCCATCCATTAGCATACTAATGGTAACAATAATAAAAGTTGTGAATGGATGAATAATAAACTAAGAAAAATACAAGTGTTTTCTGACACATACTTTTTATAGTTATTTTCTTCCTACGATCAATTCTGTTCAAATGTTCAATAACAACCGATTCCCAATATGACGTATAACAAATGCGACCAAGTGCTGAAAGAGGTTTTTCTGGTGTTCCAAACCTGCCTTCCTTTCTTGACAAGAGGTAGCCTTCAAATAAATAAATTTTATTATGATATTATATATA